>JAGFVP010000125.1:0-82817 GCA_021031095.1 Bathelium albidoporum
GATTTTGAAAATGAGTTAGCAACCACCTTCCTGGTAATCCCTCAGCAGATCCCGTCGAGCCATTATGTTCCCATTCTCCCCCTTCAGTCCTGTTCCATGCCGATCATCGTAGCCTGAGCTCTTCGTCATCCGAATTCTTGTCCTCGTACCACATCATCAATAGCGCCCACCTCACTAAAGGACGAAAAGAGGCTGACAGCTTTACCAGACAGCGGATTCAATACCGGCGTCGGCTGCAGGTTGTGCAGATGAGGCAGTATGGCCCCAACCACCAGCATCATCCGCTGTCGCAGCGGAATTCCAATCGTTGCCGCTGGCAGCAGCAGCACCGTCATCGCCAGGAGCCGTATCCCAGCCACCGGATGCGCCTTCGACAGGAGCCACATCCCATCCGCCAGTCGTACCTCCAGCAGCAGCAACACCCTCGAATCCACCAGACTTTTCTCCGCCGTGTCCGTTGTCATCTTCTTTTGGAGGTTGCGGGCAGCGTTTCGGACCATGACCTTTTTCCCCACAGTTGCGGCACACATGCTTGGACCAATCCTTCGGCTCGGGGCAGTCACGAGCAGCATGGCCTGGCTTCTCACAATTGCGACAAATCATGACACGCTCATTGGTGCAATCCACAGCCTTATGACCCTCTTCACCACAGTTGCGGCAAGTCATCGGAGGCGCAGCGTTCGGGCAATCTTTAGCAAAGTGACCAACTGATGGACTTCTGTTAGCTATTGGTGCATAAAGACCAGGAACAGTGATAAAACCTACTATTTCCGCAGCGGCGACATTCAGTCTGGGGTGGTTCAGGACAGTCAGCGGCACGATGTCCCGTTTGTTTGCAGTTCCTGCAAGCGAATGGATCGACACGCTCTTGAGTGCAGTCACCTATACAATGTTAAACAAAGCTTGACAGACAAAACATAATCCGCTTGAAACTTACGCGCACGGTGTCCAGTTTCTCCACAGTGAACACACTTGACCTCAGGCTGTTCCGGGGCGATGTAGTCCTGCTTGCATGATTTGCTGATATGCCCCATTTCGCCGCAACGTCTGCATTTGGGAATCAAACGGTCCAGGAGCACTCCGGCATTTGCAAGGCGTGTTTCATTGTCCTCGACGGACGAAGGCCAGCCAACGCGCCAAGCGGGACGTTTTGGCTCCCTGCTGTAGACAAAGCTGACCACGTACTTGCAATCTGTCTTTCCGTGTAAGTTTACACAGGTGTAAACGTCCGGAATATGCATTTCGCGGGCAATGATAAACGTATTGAAGTTGTTATCCCGGAAATGACGCTCGAGGTCCAGGTACGTGACACCAGGAACAGCCTTGGTGTAGATTTTGAGAGCCTGGTAAGGAAGATCAGCTGTCCAGCTTCATCGAACTACAACAAGGAAGGCGCAGAAACATACCTGCTGGAAGTCGTCCATGTCCTTGTTCTTATCAGCTTGCATAAGCATATTCCAGGCCTTTTCCGCTTCTACTTCCTCAATATGCCCAATGTCCATGAAACGCGGATTGGTACAATCTGCAACGACGTGGCCCTCCTGTTTGCAGCTTTTGCAGACCAATTGTGGCTTCTGCGGGCATTCCGCAGCGCGATGTCCCTCCTTTTCACAAATCTTGCAGGTGCCCGTGAAAGGTCGATCCGTTTTAGGATTGGGACAATCAGCTTTATTGTGGCCAACTTCACCACAATTAAAGCACTCTCCACTCATCTTTTTCGGATTCGGGCACTCGCGGGCAAAGTGCCCCGTTTCGCCACAGCTGAGGTGTATGAGTAAGTAGACTAAATAGGACTACAGGAAGAAACTTACTTTCTGCAAACATCCTGAGAGTCCGCGTGCTTAGACTTATTCGCGGCAGCCCATGCGGCATCGCCATCAGCAGCAGTCTCTCCACCAGAGTTCCAGCCTTCGGCGCCAGCATTGTTCTCTTCATTTTTTCCTTCGTCATCTTTCTCGTTGCCATGGTCATCATGGGTCCAAGTCCCGCTATCGCGAGGATTCCAGGACGCTGTGGCAAGATGCGATCGTCAGTTAGAGCCACAAGTAAACGTACATTATCGGTGAAGCTGTGAAATCTTCGGACCTCCGGCAGACAGTATCAAAAAGATGCCACGGCTCGAAGCATTGCGATACGATTCCGAACATCCGCGTGGAGACACGTAGGTTTGGATCGGTTCGTTGACTCACTGTCGTCGTCGCCACCCCACGCCATCTTGTTGCTCAAGTACTCTTGAAGCTTGTCAGAGACGATGCTGAGTCTGTATTGCGTGTCAGCTTCATTTGTGCTCTGTAAAGCAGTGAGGTCTGGTGGCGAGATGCGAGAGAAGTGATACGAGTAGTGGACATGAGCAGGGCGCCCGGGATGTAACGGAGGCGACGACATACGGTAAGCAGGAGAAGTGCGAGGCAGGTTTGCAAGACTACTGAGAGTTTGAGGAGTGAAGCAAAGGTAAAGGCAAACGCGCAGGCTTAGAATTGTTAGGAGCGTAGGCGTGCCGCATGAGTCAGGCAAAGGACAAAGGGAAAGTGAGCGAAAAGTAAGAGGAAGTGAAAGTTACTGACCACGCGGGAAGTGAAGCAGCGGCCCTCGATCGGCAAGCCTACAGTCTAGTATTTGGAGCGACGTACCGAGCAAGAAAGTGCCGGCAGGTTGGCTGTGGCGAAGGAAAAGAAAGCGGAGCGGGAGGAGCGCTGCTTTTGTGGGAGAAGTACACGTGCGCGACGCGAGCGCGGTGAGTGCCGTATAAGGCAGTAAGCGATAACTTGACGTCACGGTAATACTGGACAGGCGTGTTGTTGACAGAGACGGGTGAATGTGACGAAGAGGCGCGGATCCCGAGCAGCAATCGGATTGATGCCTACCTAATCATTCCTAACCTTCGTTTCCCAGTATTAGGAAGATATTCAGTCGCCTCGCTACAAAGACATGCCCGAAGAAACGCCAGTATACAAACCCACACAACAGATCGCGAGCCAGCGCTGCCATGCCACAATGAAAGTCGCCCAGTGCGCCCAGCTCAGTTCATTAGCGTCACAAACTCATACACCTCTGAAAATCCTCACGACCAAGAACCACATTGCACCAATGAACCTAAATGCGCTCAAGCCGGCCACCGACCAGAGCACAACCTCCATGTAGATCTGAGCCCGCTCGTTCACCACCTCTTGGTCAGAGTCTGAAGTGCTCGACGACGTAGCCGCCGAAGACGTTGCTTGTCTCCGCGCAAGATCGTTCCTCGTCGGCGTGGGTTCCAAATACTGCTCGATGCCTAATTCTTGCGGAGAAGGCAGTTCCGGTGCAGGAGTCACTGTTGCCTGCTCCACTCCACCCGCTGGGAAGTCGGTCCAATCAACCACAACCGGCGTCTGTGTTGCCCTGGGCATCAGCAGCTTGGCAGCGGATGACGAGGACGGCGTCGAGCTGGAATGAGTGCCAATGTTCAAGCTTTCCACACCGCCGACGTTAAGGATGACGGCGGCAAGGGCAAGATTACAGAACATCCAAGCGAGGACGACGGCGCTTCGGAAACCCTTGTAGTAGTCTTCTTGTTTCTCACTCGGCGTTGCCTCCTTCTTCGGTGGTTTGTATGGCTGTGCAAACACCCTCAGCTCGTCTTCATATTGGCTGTTCAAGTCATGGTCGTCCGTGGGAAGGGTGACATCGACCTTTCCTGAAGGTTTGGTAGTTGCGCTTGGCAGTTTTTCCGGTTTGTCGTCTCCTTTTGTGCCCCATGAGATATCATGAGTGTTACAGAATGCATACACATTCAAAATGTTAATGTACGTCGGGGTCATCAGCAGATACTGGATGAAACACGTGATCATGTGCCAAGGGTCAAGGAAGAGAATCGACACCACGATCCAAAGTACATATGTAGACAGCATCGAGACAATGAGGGTGAAGAAAATCTTGTTAGTAAACACAGTGTGGATTGTAAGCGGCCCTTTCTTGAGCTGCTCTTGGATGGACCGCACGGTGATGAATACCGAAGCGAAGATGAGATAGCTGGAGCTTGCAGTTAGCGGTCGTCCATTTCCAACAGCAGATAAAACCTACGTCATGATGATGGCCCAGAAGTAGACCTGAGTCATGTAAAATCGGTTGGAACCTTGCGGTCTGTTGCCAAGTGCGAGGACGAAACAAGTCATGAGAGTAGCGAGATAAAGCCACTCGAACACGACTGCAAGAATGGTTCCGACGAGGCCGAGGAGATCGCTCTGGCCAAGCGAGGATGTGAGGATCCGGAAGACCAAAAAGAAATTACCCTGAACGACTTAGCATTGGCGTATCAGGTAAATACTCCTGCATGAAAACTTACCAAGGCAAACCAAGCGAACAACATGTTAATCGTCTGGTAGGTGAATTCGATGAAAAGCATCAACTTCCGGAGAGCCGAGTGATTGCTGCGGAAGAGTTGTCCGGAATGAGCCAGTGCATATACAGCAGCGAAGAATGATCCGTTGAGCCATCGCCTTCTTTGCAGAATAAAGTCTGCCATCTCGGTTGGCACGTCAGTTTCCCCGTGCGCTGATTTGACGTATTGCAGGATCCACCGGCAATTTCGCTTCGACACTAACTCCCAGCATAGAATGCGATCCTCGGCGAGGTACATGTTGGCCGTGAAAGTACCAGCATTGGTACCGTGCAATTTCTCTCCGAGAAAGTACTTCTGGAGTGGCCCATTGCCCGATTTATCGTTTTGAAGGGCAACGTACCGATACGCAGAGAAGGCGCCAGGAAGCACGGAGATAAACCCAAATGCGGACTCGAGTGGTTTGTCAAGGATGTTACTCATCTTGTACTCAAAGTTCTGCGTTGCAACAAGCGGATTGAAGAGCTTTTTACCGTGGACCAACATAGCTTTGATTTCACCACAGGCCCCAGCACACATGGGCTCGACATCGAAAGCCTTCCAAAGCTGGTAGATGGAGTCACGTCCGGGTTTAGTTCCAGCATCGATGAGGACGCAAATGTTAGGGTTTAGCACACGGCCAAAGGCTTGGAAAAACCATCGGTGAGAGTTGATCTTTTTCTGATTTTTCTCCTTCAGACAGAAAAGCATTTGCACAGGAGTATTGCCCTTCTTGACCTGAACAACACCTTTCTTGATATCCAGGGTCATGCTGGTAGTGTACTGCCTTCTGGTTAGCATCACGTGACTAGGAATCTTGCTAAATGTTTCCTACTTCATAGATGTGTGCAGTCACGTCCCTTTCGTTGACTTTCTGCTTTGCAATACCTTCTTGAAAGACACCTAAGCCGGCAAGGACTGCTCTCGTGCGGGGATTGATCTTAGCACGGCCATCACTGACGACGCAAACAACGATCTTCTTCCAAGCTTCTTTGCCCCAGGTTTTGCTGCTTGTCCTCGTATTCATGTGTTCGATGTTCTTAATCACACCCATCATAGTGCGCGCAAAGAGTTCGTCTTCTTCGTTGTACATCGTGACTACAATGAAGAGCTCCGTGTGCCTGGCCTGCGAGAACAGCTGTTGCCTGAGAGTGTAACGCTCGTCGAAGAAAAACTCGGGATCGCAGGTAGCTGCAGAATATCTCATATGAGAGAACTCATCACGCACTGACCCCGTCGGACGGTCGAGCTGATTCAGGAGTCTTGGGGGAACCGGGCAGTCGAGAACCAAATTTCCTTGGTAGAGCTGAACTTCTTTGACAGTCTTCCATCTTCGAATTGGAGCAGGGTTCTGTTTTTGCGGAGACAAATCTGAATATGATTGATTGTATGGATCTTCGTGGCTAGGGGTGGAAGGATCGTGAGGATTGGGACCATACGCGTTGTCCGGTTGCAGCATCGGTCGCGAGTCTTGATCATGGTCATAGTACTGCGATTGGTCATGTGAACCGAACTGGTGCAACGGATCCCCGTCTTGTGCAGTCGGATTGTATGGCTGGTTGTAATACGCGTCATGATGGGCTTCTGGTGAAAAAGCAAGATCGCCATTACTGCCTTGGTGATAACGGGGTGGCGGGTAGTTATGGGCTTCGTAGGCCTCGTTGTGGCCAAATGAGCCAGGAATATTCTCAACCGAATACTATTCAAATTTCATGATCAGTCTCATCATTATGTTTTTCGCGCGCGTGTATTCTCTTACCGTAGGTTGTTCTTGCAGCCTGTCAACAGGGACACCTGCTCCCGGGCCCATAGGTATTTCCAGATGTGACTGAGACATCTCCGGACGACCTTGAAGTGGGTGACCTGCTGGCGGCGTGCCGTTGTGTGCATGAGGGTCCATGTTTGCTGGATGATACGGATCGTCTGGGTCGTAGGTGTGATCACCTTGATAGTCTAGGAATTTTGGAACCCAATTAGTACATCACAGACGCACTAAAGACGCACATCAGGCCTGCGCGGTGTTGGAAGTTGTCACAAAGAGCGTATTGATGAAGCTGTTGGTAGTTCTTTGTGCATAGCCCCCGAAGGAAATCCTCGGAATGCAGGAATCTGGGGAAGCGATTCTCTGACGCAACACTTTGGCGGCCGGCTCAGAAGATAATTTGGCTCGAGATGCCCCTTGTTCAACTGAAATCAAGGACGTACCAAGGCGATTGTATGACATGACGACAGCGTCCTCCCAGGCTCTCCGCAATAAAAAGTGTTCTACTGCCAGTCGAGGGCAGACAAAGGTGCGACACTCTCAAGGAACTCAAGGTCTCAGGAGTCGAATCAGAATGGTCGATGAGGGCTTGGCTATCCGAGAGTGCGCGTGACGGGGAAATGGCGATTGTTTGCGATAGGGGTGTCGTGTTTCAAGTTGAGGTTGGGGGTTGATGTTGATCAGGGTGCGGATGAATGTTTACTTTGGGCTAAGATGCCCGGCAACGCCGTTCAGAGAAGGGAAAAAGGAAGTACGCAGACGAGATGGTAAGAAGGAGACAAAGTCAGTATTCGGCGAAAGGAATGGTTTCATTCATCGATATCCAGTATGGCTGCGTATGGCGCTTCTGTCGTCTCGCTGGCTCGCGCAAATGCTCACATGAGGCAAGCTAGACAGGGCCGCTGCAGCCAGGCCACCAATGATCGCGGCGTCTGTTTCGTGCTCTAAGCCTCGAAGAGACGCGTGGTGCCGGCTCGTCTGAGGTCATGTCTTCCACTCGGCAGTGCACCTCTCTTTATCAAGCTTTACGGACCCGCGTCAGACTCCAGGCATCCTCAGTACGGGAAGGTGAATTCCGCAAGGCAGTGTTCTTGGAACTATCCCTGCCGCCCATCGCCATCGCAGCAAGTAGGCGACTACCTATGATGCGTCATTCCATCGCTGCGCAGGTCCGCAACGTGGCGTGAGAATCAGGACCCAGGTGCCATTTGGTTCACAGAGGAACAGCCTTCATGCGGCACACTCTATATTTAGCAGCAGGGCACCAGGTTGATCCCCAGACATGGCTTCTGATTCGACACAGGATGGGGTAAACTTCCAGTCGATGATTGGACGCGCGCATCAGCGTCTCTGTGTATCCAGAGACAATCAAGCGTAAAGGACCGTAAAGGACTGGGCTAGCACGGTAGATACCGCAATCGAAGACTGTGAATCTTTCTCTACGTTCTCCTTTCCTGTCTGTGAAGTGGCCATACAAGTCAGGCTCGTGTATGCATGCATTCCAGCAGCAAACTTTTGTTCGCACACTGATGAGTCAAGAATCGCCTTATGCAACTTCGTCTCCATTCATTCATTTTTCATTCGACATCGACTAATCTTTTCAACGTGGATATGGAATACTCCGCTGCTTTTGCGTACGCTTATCAAATTGGCTTCGGTGTGTTGTGGAGAAACAGAGCTCCGCACCACACCCATCCATCGGTAATTCGATTTTATCGGATGCTACAGCCAGTAACAGACAGATACGGCCTCTGCAGGTGTTTGAAGAAGCTGCGCACTGCGTCCTGTTTCGCGCGCTTTTCAACTGACTAACGAATCCGAACCCGAACCGCAACCTCGAAAGGGCTGGCCAATCAGACGCGCCGAATGAGTCTTCTCACAGCAACGGCTTTTACTATACTTTGTCATGGATTGGCTTTATCAGCACTTACTGCTCTCTGCTTCGGCGAAGCCCATTTATAGTATCTTACGAGCATAGAGAGCACCGCAGCTATATAGGAGCAGTCTCCCGCGCTCATTCCTGGTCGACTTCCCTTCAAAGGATTGAACATCTAACTTTGGTTCATATCAAGCTGCGCACGCTGCAATACTCATCGCCATGAAGACCATAGCTGTCATCGGAGCTACAGGAGCGCAAGGAGGTGGTGTAGCTCGTCGCCTGCAAAAGTCGGGAGAATGGCAAGTCCGGGGTATTACTCGCAACGTGAATTCCAAATCAGCTCAGAGCCTAAAGGCGGAGGGCGTGGATGTTGTTGCAGCGGATCTCGACGACCACGCGTCTTTGATGAAAGCTTTTGAAGTGCGTCTACCTGTTTCCTATATCCAATCCCCACTCTCAGAGGTGCCACCAGAACCAACTCAAAATGACGACTTCCCTCAACCAAGAGATCCGTGTTCCTGAATTTCTTTGATGCTTAGGGCATTCAAGCTGCTTACGCAGTCACCAACTTTTGGGAGCATATTGGTACGATGGGCGCAGACGGTGCTGGGCAGTACGAGGCTAAGCAAGCAATCAACATTGCTTCTGCTGCAGCCCATACGCCCACGCTCGGACATTACGTCTTCAGTACTCTTCAAGAAGCTTCTGCCATTTCGAAAGGCGAGGCCCCCGTCCCACACATGGACCACAAGGCAAAGGTCGATGACTTCATAAGGACGGAATTTCCAGAGCTAGCCAAGAAGACAACCTTTCTCTGGATAGCTTTCTACGGCGCCAATTTGGCCGGCTTCCCTTTGATCAAGCCTTTTGAGGTGGTAAGCGTACTCGAATGATTGTTAAATTAGCAAAGATACGCATACTGACATCTCTGTGCTCTTAAAGCCCTTGTCCGGCGGAAAGTACTTATGGGCCCAACCTACCCCTGGCGATGCCCTACTCCCAGTGACCGGTGATGTCGCCCACAATGTCGGTACATTTGTCCATGCCATTCTCTCACATCCCGAAAAGACGCGCGCCAGATACTTGAACGTTAAGACCGAGGTGCTTACCTTTCAGCAAATCTTGAATGTCTGGTCTGAAGTCAGCGGAAAGGAGGCTGTATACGTCGAAGTAGGACCCAAAGAGTTCCAAAAGTTGTGGGGTCCCTTTGGTGCGGAGATGGCAATGCAATACAGATTCGGGGAAGTGGCACAGGGTGATTGGGAAGTCCTGATGAGGGGACAAGGCTTGCTTGTGCAGCCGGAGGAAATTGGGATCCAAGGAGGGGATCTGATGGATTTGAAGCAGACTCTTGAAAGGATGAAAGAAAGTCTGCTTTGAGCGGTTCTCCACTCCGTTACGCAGGGCTGTGACGTATGCAATTTTTGGGGGTTTCCGTCTGTGAAAGCAGTACGAACTATTCATGCGCATCCGCAACTCACATGGTGCCACAGTTGAATCACACTGGATCCAAAGCCCTTTTTCCAACAACGCTCACACCGTGTGAACAAGCCTATCTGCTCGTGTCAACTGACTTAAGCGACACACTTTTTGATCATTATTAGTAGCTTGTGATCATCCATTGCTAAATGCCTCCCAATCCCTTTTCCCACCAAAGTTTCATTCTGCCCTTGGAGAAATAGGCACGGCTTTCCTGGTACAAACCATCCTCACTAAGGTACTCCAACATGCAGCAAGCAGCCATATTCATCTACGGCCTCGGAAGCGTCGAGATAGGCGCGATCAATCAGAAAATCGTGGAATACTTCCGGAACAATGGCGCGGCGGTCGAAATCGACGATTGGAGATTGGATCCGAATGAGGCTACGATATATATCATTCACGGACCCCGTCTCGTTGAATTGCTCGATCAAGGTGCACAGGAGAATTATTTTAGAACGCGGATGATAACTACGATCTATACAGGTGCGGGTTCATTGTAATCTTGTCACGGTGCCAACCTAATTGTCTTTAGCAATCGAACAAGATTTGGCCTACTCATCAGAATGTACTAACAGAATGTTCGTGGTTGACAGAGAAACGGCTCCTTCACCAATGTTACCTATCCTGCTGCATTCGGGAGAAGATTTAGAGCGGTTCAAGGAAGCGGAACGTACAGGAGGGACATTTGACGCGCTTGACATGTTTGAGAAAAAGGGTCTTCAGCTCGATGTAACTGGGTTGACACAAGACGAGGTGGTGAATATCATTCTCCGTGAAGAGAATGCTATTCGTGACAATCCAGAGCAAGCAAACAAGCGGGATAGCTACTGAAGCAAAATGACAGGATTTCTCTTTGTTTCCTTTGCTGCCAGGGGACATATCACGCGGCAAAGACGACGTCCGATAAGAATATAGAAAAAAATCCTTCCTCGTAAAACAGCGTCTCCCATTTCTTAATAAGGTCCAAGGACCATTGACAACTTTCACTCTTTGACATTTGAATAGAGTAGTCTCCTTACTACTCACCTCCCTGCTCCAGCTTTCCACATACTAATAGACTTGAAGCTTCTGCCCTATCGAGTCAACAGTCTCCAGTTTCAGCAATTTGCGATCGCTGTAATTTCGCCCTTCTGGACTTCCAACAATGCCAGTTAAAGTGACCAACGTGTGGATTTACTCCTTTGGAACCATCGATATACGACCCATCATTGCCGAGTTTCGTACAAAGTGCAAATCGCGGGGTTCGCGCGTCGAAAATAGTGTTCAGCTAGATCATTACAATGAGATCGCTGCCGGATCGCAGAATACTGTTCAACGACTGAATGTTGTGCATGGCTCGACCAGAGAGGCAAAGTGGGAATTGCTGGACGACCTGAACCAAGTAACTTACATTACCATCGGTATGTCTCCCTATAAAGTCGGACTTCAAGTTCCAATTTTTTTCCCTTTCCATACGCTGTCGTGCTTTGGTGGACCAGCGTTGAGAGCGATTTGCTAACTATTTCCTAATGCCAGAAAGCCAGACTGCTGACTCTTCCCACAGCCTTGTACACGACTTCCGCACCATGCGCTATACCATGAATATCGCCAAAGAACGTAGCCACCAGTTTCATTCCGGTCATCCTTCACTGCGACAGGATTGACACATTTGTCGGACAGGCCAGGATGCAAGGTATCAATATGGTCGGAGTCTTGAAGGAACGAGGTTTGGTGGAGAATGTGGAAGGCAAAGCGCCGAAGATGCTCGCAGAGATGATCTATCAACATATCGGAAGAAATCTGTAAGCAGTACTCTTTGCCCTGCTGTCTTGATCAGCTGGCCTGGTCTAGGTTCTGTGGATCTCAATTGTTCAACGTAAGAATGTACTCGAGAACGGCAATAGTCTGAAGTTTAGAAATTATTGTCAGGTGTACGGTCCGTACGGACTTTCGATAAGGGAGGTACGCCGAAGATCGTGATCTGAACAAAATCTAATATGTAAGTCTGCTTTACATTCTCTGGAACAAGGAAAAAATCCATTGCAAACCTGAGAAGCTCTAAATTTTGTGCCATCAATTAAGAGACAAGGCCTTCTGGTGGTTGATCAAACAGGTTCTTCAGTGGATCTTCGAATCGAACAAACCTATTATCTAGCCTGGGGTATATTTCATACAAATTAAGCAAAAAAATCGTATTTCTAGGGTCGTTCACATAAGAACCCGCTCCACCAAACCCAATCTGAAAATGGGACTCAATCTCTCTTCGATGCCGGCGATCCACTATGCGCCTCTATGTCAATATCCCCATTTCGGTCTCCACCTTTGCCGTGAAGCACATGCGGCGCTCTTACGACCTTGTCCTCGAAAGTGTATGCAGTCTCGTTATGGATAGCCTCATCGCCAATCAAGAGCTCCTCTTCGCTCATCCGCAGAGGTACGCGGAGGACATGCTTAATGAACAGCAGGATTGCGGGAGTCCAGAAGAGATTCCATCCGATAATGAATAGTGCACCAACGATTTGCAGCCAGACTTGTTTCCCATTGCCATCTATGGCGCCGCCATTATTCGTCAATCCAAATGCTGCGCATCCTTTAGCGGTCGCAAAGAGACCCACGAGGAAACCACCCAACGCGCCTGACACCATGTGGGTGTGGACGACGCCAAGGGTGTCGTCGAAATGATGCATGATGCGCGTCTTGCCAAAAATGTTCATAGTCACCCACGGAACGCTGCCGCTGCAGATGCCGATGATGACGGCTCCCCAGCCCGCGACCACGCCCGCAGCCGGAGTGATGGCCACGAGACCGGTGATCATGCCCTGGACAACGCCGATGACAGATGGCTTCTTGAAGAAAATGATATCAAATGCCATCCAAACCAAGAAACTCATCGCCGTGGCAATGTTTGTATTCAGAACGGCGGCGCCTGCGTCAGGTGATGCGGTATACGGATCTCCGCCGTTGAATCCATTCCAACCTAGCCACAGCAGACCGCAGCCACCGAGGGCCATCACAATATTATTCGGCACAAAGTGATCTCGATCAGATTGCAAGCGGGGCCCAATGAAGTAGGAGCCTATAAAGCCCGCTGTGCCAGAGGAAAGATGGATAACATAGCCACCCGAGTAGTCAATCACACCCATTTGAAAGAGGAAGCCACCACCCCAAAGGCTGAAAGCGCCGACCGTGTAGGAGAGGGTAAGCCAGAGAGGGACAAAAATCATCCATGCGAGAAAGTTCATGCGCCCCAACCAGGCGCCCGCAATAAGGACGAGGGTGATTGCAGCAAACACAAACTGAAAGTAAACCATGGTGCTCATTGGAAAGCCTTGTCCCGCAAGTCCTGTCGCAGGAAGAATGCTCTGTTCCAATTCGTAGTCCATCGGAACAGCTGGTCCTGGAACGCCGACAAAGGGCAGCATCTGTTTACCGAAGGCAGCTTTGTAGGCGTAAACAACCCAGCAGATGAGGACGGCGGCAAAGGCATAGAATGCCATGAAGGCGCTGTTGATGGCCCACTTCCTTTTGACCAGACCGGAATAGATGAGCATCAGTCCCGGGACCGACTGGAGGCCGACCAAGGTTGCAGCTGTAAGCTGCCAGGAATTATCGCCGTTGATCAGCCATGATGGCGCGGTGGCAGACATGTCGACTGCTTGAACCGAGACAAAAAGGCGCTACCTGACGTATTTATTCACCACGCACAAGGCCGGGAGGAGTAAGAGAGGAGGTGAAAGGGCTTCTGGGAAAGAGTGAAACAATGGAACGCTCCGCCAACGAGCGAGGGTACCACGAGGCTTGCAGTGCGCGTACAGCATCAGGGGCCTGCGTGCAGCAAGCCGCAGCTTTATCCTCTCTAAGCACCAGTCCGTCGGTGCACTGGTGCTCGACATCGTGGGCATCCTGGCGGCTCGCAGATTATTGGGTCCCGGGCCACACTCGCCTACAAGGACTCGAAGCGGAAAGTCTTGGATGGGTGAGACGGGCTAGAACAGCGCCTATCTTGGGAGAAGAGGGAGCAGTGAATGAGAAGAAGGAACGGTGTAACGAGCGTTGTGAAAGATTGAGGTTTGTGAGAGGCGAGCAGGAGCCTATGACAGGCAGCGGACTTATCTACACCGTATGCAGACCGTATCGGCAATGCGCCGCCCTGCGTGCCCGGACATGGCCCGAGAGCTGAACGGCACGACATAAGGCGTGTTCAGCCACCCGCTGCTTTGCAGAGGCACGTAAGCCCTTTGTTGGGTCCTTATCTTCCCGATGGTGGGCCAGCTTCGTAAGAACAAGTTTCATGTCACGTCGTCGCGGGGTAAAGCGAGTGGTAAATCTGCCGCTGCGACGGTGATGTTTGAGCGATAAAGGAGGAGAAGTTCTCTGAGCCTCACCTACAGAATCCCTGACGACGCGTAAGTTGGGAGTAAATGATAAGGTACAGGCACATGCTTTCTAGAACACCACACAACTTTGGCGGACTTCGGGCCGATATGCAGACCCTTCTGAGTATAGCGCGCGGCGAGGCCGATAAATTGGCGAGTCTCTTATCTTCATTCGATTGTTTCGCCCAAATCAATGACAGCTCTACTCATGCTTGTCAACCAAGGCAACCCGCTCCAGGCCTGTCTTCGTCTTGCAAATGACTCTCGTTGGAGGACAATCCCCGGTATCTCGTGCCGGAAGGATTGACGGACAGGACATGGCGCTGTTCACGGGCGAATTCATAGCCGCAACGTGCAAGCGAAGCCATGGCGAGCGAGAAGTCCAAGAAAGCTGAAGCCTTACTGGAGAGCGCAGTCTAAGACATACTCTCAGGATGCATGAGCTTCTGGGAGGCAGAGCAAGCCAGTTAAATATTGGTGGGCAAACCCTGGTCCATTGGCCCGACGTAACTCTCGTTTGCCCGTTAGAGATGCTCACTTAGTCTGGACAGGGTACGTGGAAGCAAGCGAGTAGCATCAAGCGTAGACACTCGCTGAAGCTCAGTCCGTTCCAACTCAGTGTTGGATGTTCGCTGGCTAATCAGACTCGAAGACGGCGCTTGAATGGATGCGCTGAATATGGGTAGATTGGAGACTTCTGGAAGGTACGAATTGATTTTTTTGACCAAGCAAATAGTAGAATGGAAACTCGGACCGAAGAGAATATCGGCTTAGTATCGGTTAAACAAGAATTCCGAGAAGTGCGCTCGTACAAAAATCTACAATGGAGGTTGCTAAGAAGCCGTTTCTCAACGATCAACGTTGCATTAAAGATCCGGATTTGAGTTGCGTCAGGGCACAAGTGGATTGATTGAGATCTTTAATCGAACATGATACAGACCCTCCAGGATTCGCTACTTAGCTGTGAACAATGCCCGTTTCCAAACAAGGAAATTCTCACTCGCGTCAAGTAGAGAACGAGATGTTACCACGATATCTTCACAGTCCCAACCAGATTTAAATGGTTCCAATGCGCCAGATCGTACACTCAGATGCTCATTAGATTGAGACAAATCTCCAAATCATACATGCTTCCAGCTCACTCTTCAGAGCTTGTTATCCCGTGTTCACAGAACCCCCCCGAAACTTCATCGAAACACATCCACAACGCCAGTCCATTCTCCCCTTGCTCTCTCCTCCCAATACCCATCTTTGCCTGCTTTCAGCTTCCACACCTCATCTCCGCCTTCACCCTCAACCACTTTCGTAAACCACCTCGATCGCCATTCGTCCCCGTGATCCTCCATCACTTTCCTCCTTGCCCGCTGCCGCTCCTCCAACCGTGCTTTCATTGCCTCCGCTGAATCCAAGTCGCCGCCTTCGGCCGCGCGCTGGTCCGGCCGCAGCCGCGAGTCAGTCACGGGCAGCTTCCCTTCTTCCAGCGCCGTGATCTGGTTCAGCGAGGCCGCAAACGTCGTGAACCCGTACCGCGACGCCGCGTCCGGCACGAGCGCGCCCGTCTTCCACACTGTCGTGCCTGTGTCGACGCCGTCGCGCGTCAGGTTCAGATGGCTCGTCCACTTGCCCACGAGCCCCATTGGAGCCCCGTCCGGAGTGCCGGTCACGGTCACGCTAACATCCTCGCTGCGCCCACTGAACATGCCGCCAGCCTTGAACGATGCCGTCGCGGTGGCGCCCGAGGTATCGCAGGCGACGATGAGCGTACCACTCGGCTCGACATACTTCTCGCCCGCAATGATGTTGCGCAGGAAGGAAGTCGGCGGCGTGAAGGAGTAGCACTCTGGGGTGCCGCCGTTGCCATGGAGGTGGAGGACGATGCGGGCTCGACCCTCCGTGTTGAGCTCGGCGCTCTTGCCCCAGAACTTCTGCATTGGCATGGGAGCCTGCGCGAAAGTCCAGTTGGCGCTCTCGGCCTGGCAGGCAATGCGGACAGGGCGGTGCACGACCTTTTCGGCGAGGAAGCGGAACCCAAGGTCTTCGCGGACAAGCTCGAACGTTTCGCCAAGCATAGGGTTGAAGGGTTTGCGGATGGCACGGTCCTTGACGCGGCTGCTGGATAGGTAGGAAATGGCGAAGGCGGTGACGTGGAGTAGGCGAGATGTACCGTCGGAGGAAGAGTCGGTAGCAGCGGCATCGAGCAGGTGTGTGTACTCGAAGGTTTCGCCGACACGTTGGAGTAGAGAAAGCGGTTCGTTTGCGGAGACTGGCATTGAGATGGTGGATAAATCCTTGCCCACATTTTTGCGGAGGAAGCCAACAAGAGATGGAGGGGCAAGCTTGGCCGGTGGCACTGTGGTTCGCCGCGGTATTCGAGAGGCAATTGGAAGAGGTATGAGCGTTTTGGCTTTTGTAGGGAAAAGAGTATGCCCTCCGTCTGCATGGGATTTCCTCCCGACACGTTCCTCGTCTTGCGAGTCCTCATCCTCCACATCAGTACTCGCTTCAGAATCAGGATTTGACGGAGCATCGTCAAATTCGCCTTTCTCTGACGCGCCATCACTATCTGGACGAATGGTAAAAACTTGAGAGGGACTCATGACGCCCCCATCTTCGGCATCGAAAAACTCCTGAGTTGATGTGGATTCCATAGACAAGCGGGAAACTGCAGATGGCGGAACGGCAGAACGTCTTTGCTTATTTTCATTGAGCAGCGCAGAGAAGTCCGAGAGAACTGAATCGAGATCTCGCAGGATTACTTCGCAATGTTCCGACAAATTGCTACCAGATGAGAGGTCTCTGTCAGATTTCCGGCTTCTTGGCACTTTGATTGAACCATTTGGCAATTGCTGTAGTGATTGTGTCCCAGCTGGCATAGGAACGGCCAGTTGGGCTGAGACACTCCGCCGGAACAAGCCAGAAGGACTGGCACCGCCACTGCTAGGGCTTCGTTTCCAAAATGGTCTTTTCTCCGGCCTCAAGGTATCTTCAAAATAATCGCTACTTGCAGATTCAGCAGGGCTGGGAGTGTCCCCTCCACCTGCGGCGGCGATTCCGATACCCGTATTCACAGGAGATAATCTCGTGTTGTCTTGTTGTCTTGCTAACCTTCTTACTGCATCTTGAATGCCGGATACACGCCCAATTAGGGTCTCCACCTGCGCCCAGTCTCGGTCTTCTGCACTGTTCCCTCGCGCTGGGATCGAAAGCCCAGAAGGTGTACTCATATTCGCAACGGGTGAGGCAACTGACACCGTGGAATGGGCAGCTTTCTCCAGAGCTTCACGCCATCCACTAAAATCCCTTTTGTTGCCTGCCTTTAAATGCCATATTTCTGCGCCTGAGTCGATAGAAATCTCCCTATTCTTCTCGTTGACACCGACTGCTGCAAGCGAAAGAGGTACCGAGCCCCGTAGAGCCGAAGAATGCCGATTCTGGTAGTACGAAAGCGTGCATGTTTGAAAGTCCAGTGAGAAGAACCTCCGCGCAAAACCCTGATTTCTCCTCCTTCTCTTCTTCAAGAGCACTCCAGTGTAGAATGTGGAACCCATAGGACTCTTCGACTCTTTGGCATGGCCATGGGTTGATCGAGGTCTTGGATCGGAAAGCGTACCTCTATGCAGGTCTTGCGGCAATATTTCAGACGAATCCGGAAGCGGGTGTAGTGCAGGACTATTTCGTGGATTCGTGCTTGATACGTTAGACCCAGCGAATGCTTGTGAAAAGTGTAGATGATGCCCTGATTTTGGTGGAGACTTGGACGGGTAGGTCATCAAAACAAAAGTAACCTTTTTGGAGTTTTGCTTCGAGAACGTGTTGTCAAACACAAGACCGTACATTCCCCCCTCGCCTTCTGTCACATCGTATGTACCCATAGAGACCTTCTCTGCCTGGCATCTACCCGTCCATGCGACGCATTTTAGCCCGATGCCCTGCAATTTTTCCACGACGGGATTATCATTCTTTTGTGAACCGACAGAAGACTTTCTCTGATCCGAGTTACCAGTAAGCAGAGCGGTTTGCCCAGCATCAAAGTTGCTGACCGAAGGCAGGCTAGGTGTCAGGTCATGATTCGCCGTAGGATGCTTGAAAATGCCAAAGTTTATCGACTTCTTATGCGGCTGTAGGCTCCAGGATATGGAATTTCCGGATGTAACTTGGATCCAACGAACAAGATAAGACTGGAAACACACATGTCTGTCAATTTGTGCAATAGTACATTCAATGACTTGATGCTTCGGATACCTTGCTATGAATCACTAGCTGCTCCATGCCAGCCATTTTGGTAGGGTTACGCTACGGTGTCAAGAACCAGCTGTTCAGGACTTGCTTTGCGAATTACGATTGTCGCATGACGCTGGCGCGTAGGAAAGGATTCGGACAGTGTAGACTTCGTGAGATCGGTGCGGAGACGCAGGCTTCCCATACAAATGCGCGTCTCTCAGGCACGATGATGATTATCCCTCGTGAGGCTGCGGCCGGGGTCCGTCGGTGTAATCAGATGCCACCGTTCTTGAACACGAAGCACCACGCCAGTAGAAAGCACCTCGGCTTTTGTTCGCGCCTTGCCATTTATATGCCTTGTGTGAATGTTGACAAGTGCGCGGCTTTGGCGGAAGCTCTGATCTGGCCTCATAGGCTGGTGGCAGTGGAGACGTCGGAGCGGTTGGGCTGACGACAGCCACACTTATCAAGTGGCTTGGCCCCGGAACTCTGCCCTTCTTACAGAGCTTCGACAAATAAATGGGTATCCTAGTGCGGTGATCCTACAGATTCGCTTGCAAGGAATTGAAAAGACGACTGAAGAAAGAAGACCTATGAGAGGTGTCCTCATCAAGAGATCTCTAGAGCGCAACTCTCAAGCGTGTAGCTTGAAGCAAACTGTGCATTGGGGGCATGTCAGCAGCCTTATCTTCCCATTTTAAGCCGCAGTTCAGAGCTAAGATCCGCGATGATTCAGCCGCGTTGCTTGCAAGACTCAGGCACCCTGCACTCCAGCAAAACGCAGCCATGAACCCCATTGTGGTCCGAGCTATCGTTCTTACATCGCCAGAAGTTTTGGCAAGATCCGACAGACCAGCAGTTTCGCTTACCGTAAAGCTTCCATTGCTATCAGTTCCAGCAATCCCTATCTGGGTCTGCCAAGGAGAAATTTCGCGTAGATAATTGAGTACGTTACTGGTGTTCCGTCGCAGATCTCACCATTATAAAATTTGGTTCGATGAGGTCCTCTTGATAAGCCGAACGCCTGTAACGCTATGTCCTATTTTTAGGGAGAATTCTTGAAACATTCGTGAGTTTTACATATGTGTTGTTGGGCGAATCACAATCCACAGCACTACTAATATCCCTACTTCGTCTTATTCTGTGATCTCCCAGTCCAGCCCTTCTTCTACCTCCCTGCATGATGATGGACTTGTACACTTCTGAGGACGCTGTTCATCCCCAGCGAGTTCTGGACGAAAGTCGCAACAGGCCAAATTTCCAGCACAGAGGTCGGGGCAGACCCAAATTTGACCGACGCCCAGCTCAAGTCCCTGATCACGGATCCAATGTTGGCACAGCCTTTACACACGTTGACGCATTCTCCTCATCACAAGACCAAGCGATCCTGTCGTTATGGAGTGGGCAAAACTGTTTACAGTGGAGCGACATGATCTCGCTGTCCCTCTTTTCCCTCTGGTCCTTTTTTGGACTGTTTACGCATCTCCTTCAGGTCGGTATCTCGCATCTCAGTTTCCAACTTCGTTTCACTATTGATTCAAAATTATCAGTCTTCATCCTAGGCTCATTATAGAGAGTTTTCGATATGCCCATCTTCCCTACAGTTATGATCTTGTACTATTTAACCCCTTCTCCAGCCAGTGCCCTCCCGCAAATAGCTGCTGTCTGTGCTTTGTTTTCTCTGTGCTCCACCTTCATTACACTAAACAAAGTGTCTCTATGTAGTTTCGATCAGCTACTAGCTCGAATCATGGCTGGTTAGGCTGGAACCAAACGAAGACCATCTTCGTTTTTGGGGACTCGTACAGTGACACCGCTTTCAACTGGACAGGGAAGCAACCAAGACCCTCCAATCCTCTGGGTAACCCTTCCTATCCGGGGTTCACTTCCTCAAATGGCCCCAATTGGGTTGATTTCGTCACAACAGCCTGGAATGAGAGCTACATCGAGACGTACGATTTGGCATCTGGCGGCGCGACAGTCGACACAGACCTGGTCGTGCCATTTCTGCCCACCGTCCGTTCTCTGAAAGAACAGGTCGAGGATGTATATCTACCTTATTATGGATCATCACGAGAGTGGAGTCCTGATACGACCTGGTTTGCAATCTGGATCGGCATTAACGATGTGGGCAACTCTTTTGCGTCGGGAGACGACACGCTCAATTCCAGAATCTTTGATATCTTCGGTGATCTTGTAAGAAAACTGTACGTCTCGGGTGCTCGCAACTTCCTTTTTCTCAACGTACCGCCTCTTGAACGGACTCCGCGAACCGTAGCCGAAGGCTCCAAAGCTCAAGCGCTTGAGAAGGCTGATGTAGCCGACTTCAATTCACGCATCCTTAAGCTCATACAAGATTTGTCAAAGAGCTATTTAGATGTTAGTGCTGTGCACTTCGATACGCACGCGCTCTTCAACCAGGTCCTGGACGATCCCACAGCATTTCCTGAGACAGAGGGGTACAAGAATATTACGGATTGGTGTTGGCATTATTCCAGAGGTACGCCGGAACGAGATACATTAACTCCAGAGTGTGGAGTTGCAGTCAATGAGTATCTGTGGTTGAACGACCTGCATCCAACATATCCCATACACAATGCTTTGGCGCAGCAGATCACGTTGTTGTTGAGTTCTCTGTGATAACGTACTATAGTTGCTATTTTATCAGTTAGAGAAAGAGATTATGCATGTAATTTACGATGGAATTCACTCACAAGGGTCAAGTGTTACTCCTGTGTGATCGACTTACGATTGAGAAGAGGATGCTTAGATAGCGTTGATCATCGATGCAGGTGGGTTTGAAAAGGCTGTTTTGTAAGACCAAAAAATCCCAATTATGTGCGAAATGAAAGCGAATCCTGACATCTCACAGAACGAACTTTTCCATTTACCTACTAGTTACCTACAATGATGAACAATACAAATAAATGGCTTCTTGATCCAACAGTCCATGATATGCTGGTTAAATAGTGGTCGGATTTCCTGTGGCATTAGGGATCCTCTGTCTACCAACAAGGTATCTATATGTTTTATTATGATGCTTATCATGTCATCCACCATCGATATCAAGGCGGCAAGCGGCTTCTCAGAAAGCCAATCCTGCAACTTACATCGTCCCTCGTAACCTTTGGCGGCCATGCAGAAGCTCCGCGGACCTGTGTATCCACGCTGTCCAGGTCCGATTCGCATTGTAGATCTGGCCGCCAGAACTAGGATTTGCCCAGGCATTGATTGCTACAACCTGACACAGCAGCTCAGCTTTGGCAACTGTCACGAAGCTTTCGCAATTATGAGACCTTGTGCGACTAAAACCTCCATACATCACCACAAAAGCGATGGCTCTACAAGCATGGATCTCAAGATCACGGTGCTGGTCAAAGCGCCACGAAAGGGCGATCTCCGAGAAATTTCCAAGATTTAGTGTTGTACCCACCAAAATGCCCCACAGGATTACGGTATACAAAAGACCCTCTTGATTACTTCCGAAGAGCATCATCCTCTTGGACATCTAGCTTCGCTAGTTGGGCTTCACGACTCTTGTACTGTGGCATGATAGCAGGACAGGCATGTACCAATTTCCTGGTATTGTTGACGTCGTTTCTCGGTTGATCATTCATCAACGCAGGAGGTGTTTCGGACTTTGACAATTGGGCGATTGTGGCACATATGCTACTCCCGGTCGCCGGCGCTCTGGCGTCCTCGCCAAAGTTTGCTCAGATTAGGGTGCTATCCTACCTTAGCTACCTAATTCCGATGCATACAGCAATCAAACATCAAAACGAAACAAGAACAGATACCCGGACATGTCAGCGAAGAGTAAGGCTTTGATAAGTATAGTCCCAGATGTGTTTTTCAAGGCGACCAGCAGTCTCAGCAATAATATTGAAGCTTGTCTTCATATCTGGGCTTCCCAGATACCATTTCCCCTGTTTCACTGAACCGTATTCTGGGCAAAGATACTTCATAACAATTGCGTTACCGACAATTCTTATTCGGATGGCAAATCGCTCAGTACATCTTCTTCGGAATCCTCATCGTACTTGGCATTGTTTGCGTCTGCCTCAACATGTTCACGTGGAAGCCAACAATCGGGTTGATCTATGTGCTGTATAGCTCGAGAGCCTGCTTGGTGTGTTTTCGCTGCTATTTCGCCCTCTCTTCCAGCTTTAGATGTGGTTGAAGACTTCCTTGTCTAGCCCATGAAAGCTTTGACTGGACAATCTCTTTCCAAAAGCGCTTCTAGCAGAGACTAGTTGGACCCCGCTCCACCCTGCTGCGGTGCTTCTAATCAGCCGACATGACTTGTTCAGCAATCTATAGGACCCGATGCTGGTATTCGTCGGCATCAGCCTCTAATGGGTTCTTGGCACTCTTTCATCCAAAGACAAAACGAAGTAGAGATGAAACATTACCATCCTGCTCAGGACGAAGAAAGCGGTGTGACTTGAAACTGATGTCGCAAAATTTAGTAGAACTCTTTACAATGGATATGAGGATGGAGAGAAGCTTATCCACATCGACAAAAATCAGGACTCAGTATTGAACCCACGTACCTGCCATGACCCTCGTGATGATTGAAAACGGCAGCACCTAGGCTACGCTTATGCTAAGATTGACTTTTTGTCGACCGCCTTTGATAGCTGGTATACGAGTACTCCATTTGACCTCGCCTCTGTCTTGACATTGACTGTCAATTTAGCAGAGTCGGCACCATCACTTGGATTGCTGTGGAAAGGATAGACTAGATAGGTACGCATGATTGCTCGCATGTGAGGCTTTACACTTTCTCCGAATGCATCTCACAAAAATTTCTGGTGAACCCGCTACATTGGGTTCTAGGCCATCACTCGTGATCCACCCTGATGGATCGCAAATCAATACTCCGTGAGGTCATACCAAACCCTCACTCGAGCTGCGTAAGCCCGAGTCAAGTATTGCCGTACTCCGCCGCCTTCGTTGCGAGTACTTAAGGCGCTCTTCTGGGCATGGAAGCTTTCCTTTCTCTATGCACTTCTTTCTTCCACGTTGCTCCATTTTGTCATGGCCATAATCAAAGTCTTTTAAAGAATACGTTTGTACGAGCACCTTTGGAATTGGTGTCCCTATTAAGTGCCTCGCTCGGGACCCAAATCCAGCTTTTCCATTAACAAAGCAATCCTACTGCGTTGTACACATGACTTTTCCTCTAATAGCAGAGCATAATGCGCACGGGTCACTTTGGATGGTTTTGGAGCTTTGTTTGATCCTGTGCAGGGCACTTAGAGGAGCATTAATTATGAAGATCACCCTGGAAACCAAGATATACAAATATCAGTCAACAGTGCACCACTTATCGAACATGAATTAACAGCTCCGTGACACAAAAAATGGCCAATGATCCTAGCTATAGATTGATTGAAAGATAACCTATTTCTCAAATATGCCCACAAAATCTTGTAGAAACTTCCACATGCCTCTGCCTTTCCACGCTTTCTCTATCCACTGATTGGCGTTCGCGGGGAACTCTTCAATGACGCCTTTCAGACTCCAATCGTGGGCCATCACAGTGAGAATCTGACTATGCCCGTCCATCTCCTCAATCTTCCGGATCGTCGCTCTCAAATCTTGATAGGCAGCAAGATGCTTGCCATCATGTTCGTCATAGTCAGGCGGATTCTGAAACTCGAGTATGTGCTCGAACGGTGACTTGTTTCGCATGATGGGTCTGAATAAGTGGCCGGGACATAAGTCTGGATGGGTTTGGGGGGACGGCGAGGGGATCATGAACTCAGGTAAGGGATGGTACACCGAGGGACGAATCTCGGCCGCATGATTCGCTGCATCGCCGCAAGCATGTATAAAAGTTGATCCAGGGCTCGGAGTCGTGCGGAACAAGCCACTGATATGTCCGATGGCGTGGCCAGGCGTCTCAAGCAGGTAGACGCTTCCATCTCCAAAGTAATCAAATGCCTTGAATCCACCAATCTCAAGCTTCGTACGAGCAAAATCAACTTCAAGCAGGTCCCGCCCAGCATAATCGGATTGCAAAATCAGGGCATCTTGGCCCGCAGGATATCCGGGGAGGATTTGTGACTTCGTGCCCGGCCCCACGATCAGTTTTGTGGTTATAGGAAAAGTAGACGGATCTCCCGTGTGATCCCAGTGGAAATGACTCCAAATCAGACCTTCGATATCCTCGAGCCGAACGCGGTGCTCTCGGAGAATGTCTGCTACGTTCTTCTCCACTGTGATCTGCTTGACTGCTCCGGTCTCCACAAGGCTTGGCAAGCCGCAAGAAGGCGCCGTGTTTCCCCAGTCTTTCCGCAGCCCGAGGTCATAAAGCAGCTTTCGTCCACTAGGATGCTCTATCAAAAAGGCCCACGTGCCCGCGTTGAACCGGTCAAACCCCTTGATTGGGGGGCTCCAGATTGCTCGTGCTGGAGCACCGCGTAGTCGCAGGGTCGTGTCAATGATCCGGACTGTGACAGTTGTATTGGATGCTGGAATCTTCAGTGGCGCCGGCGTGATGGGTTGACGTGTAGTCATAACAAGATGCCAATGGAGGGAAAGTTTGCAGAGGCACAAAGAATGAGAATGTCATGACTACGAAACAGTTGGTCTTGGGCTTGTCAATTATGAAGCATAATCTTATCCGCACACAACAGGGTGCCACTGAGAGCGGGAGACAGTCCCTACCTATCTGCCTATCTGATAGTTCGCGGCACGAGCATCACTAAAGCCCCCTGTATGGGAAATGATACAAAAAAAGGATGATCACTTGCTGCAGAGATTATCTTCCGGCGACTTTCGCTGGGGTCCTGGTCTCGCTTGGTGGGGTTGTGCCGGAATACTGATGGAAACCTGGCAAAATCAGCCCATCTCGAAACGAGCACTTACGACACTGGCATATGCCGGGCAAAAGGCGTAGCTGCTCACAGCATCCTCGGCAGCTTGTTTACGTGAGCTGCGGACAGTCCTTGTGGCGCCGCTGATCTTCCAGCATGGCTTCCAATTGCAGACCACGCCCGTCAGTGTCGACCGCACGAGTGGTAGGTTTGATCTCAAAGCGGATTATAGGCTCATTCCGTCATCTGCGAGCCGTCAAAATAAGGTTGCTTTTATCCATTTGCGGGCTTAGGGTTTGCACCGGATTTCGAATCGGGGAAGCCCCTAATCTCCCCATTCACTGAGAAGGAATTGTCTACGAGTCAAGCATAAGCGCTAGCTCTACAACGCTCTTCAATGCTCTCATCCATTCATCAAGAGTGTTAATCACCAAATCGGATTAGGGAAGTAGAGACTGGGCATGCTGCGCGGCCCGCAGCACTGTCGACAGTAGCTCCCGGGTTGGCAACTGACGCAAACGGCCCCAGAGCAGGTTCTAGCCCGAACTGGAGGCCTGAGCGTATGCCATTTGGAATTTGTTTCATTTGTATGTTCCCAGGCTGGATGAGGCTATCGAGAAAAGGCAATTGGCATTCCTATCAAATCAAGACTCCCGGTCCGAGAACAATTAAACAATGTCCGAGTCACATCCATCCTATCTCTATTCGAAACCACCTCCTACACTACCTAAGCCTCTCAAGGCTCCTCGTCTCATTCCCGCAACCCTTTTCACCCCCTCTTTCCTCCTGTTCTCCGCCTCCTCAATTAGCCTCCTCCGCTCCGCCTCGCGTGCTGCATAATTGATGCTGCTCTTCTTTGACCCGCCTCTTCTCACTCCCCCAGTCGCTGCCTCTTCCGCTACGATCGAAGCTCTCCTATTTGCTGAGTCCGAATTTGCGGAAATCCGAGATGCACTAGTCGTGGCGCGGCGCAGCAGACTCGGCACCTTGAAACCTGGAACGTTGATCTTTGTTGGGGCGTGGAAGGCGAGGCTGGTAGCGTTCTCAGAGTCGGAGAGTGTGGAGCCGCTGGAGCGCTTGAGAGAGAGGCGATCGATGATAGGGTTTGCTGAGGAGCGGCGAGATTCCAAGGGTGCAGGCTTTGCTGGTTCTATGTTAGACCTCGTGGTCGGCTCCGTACTGTCTGCCATATTTCCAGCGGTTCGGGAGATTTGGTCTTCATCAGAAACATCCTCTTCGGGTTCAGATTCCGAAAGTGCTGTCTCAGGGATGGAGCGCTGATCGTCAATCAAGAAGCTTAGGGTTTCTCGGACCTCGATGAGATTTGAAGGCTTCTTTCCTTTATTTGTACGGCGCAACTGTGCTGGTGGTCGTACATAATTCTCGTCGTCGGAACGTTTGCGCTTCAGGGTCGTATCAATCGAGGCGGGCACCTGTGCTTCTAACGATGGACTAGCAGGACCAGTGTTAGACAGTGACGTATCCTCATCCTGACCGTCGAATAGGCCGGCCTCATCCTCTGAATCATGATCTTCAATGGCACGGAAGAAGGCTGCTTTCTTTGGATTCTCAGCAATTTTACCGAGATTTTCGTCGTCTTGAAGTAGAGCCTTTCGTTGCCGAGCGAATTCCCTTTGCTTGCGGCGGCGACGGGCTTCGACATCGTCATCAGAATCCGAGATCTCAAAGTCGGCAGCTCGTTTTTTACGCAATCCCCCGTTCGCAATGTCCCGGTAAAGCTTCTCCACATTCTTCTCGTCACGTTGTCGTTCCTTGTCTCTGTGGTTCATTAGTACTAGGAAAGTGACGGCGAAGCGCCACGACAGAGAATTCTAATGGCAAACTCACGCGTAAAAAGCAGCTAATTCGCGTTCCTTAAGCTTGACCTCGCCGTCGTCCATCATTTTGTTGATGTCTTCGTCTTCACCACCACTTTCATCATCGCTCGCACCTCCAAGGCCGGCATATTCATCTTCAGATTCCTCGGCTTGCTCTTCGAACATACCCTTGGCCTTGCTGTTCTTCTTATCAAATGTTTCTGCTGCGGGTTTTTTTGTTGCAATGCGCATTACATCAAAGGCGGTGGCTGAAACCTCGAATTCATTGTCATCGTTCGCTCGCTCGTTCCGCCCGACTATGTCAGATTCAACATCTGAGAATTCGCCGTCAAGGTCGGTCCTGCGGCGAAGGCGACCCCAATTTTTCGTTTGAGGTGACTGTGTCAACGCTACCGTTTCTACCGTTGAATGCGGCATTATGTCACCTTGTTGCGGAGATCGAGATAATTCAAAGCCAAAATCCTGAGTCGGATCTGGAATTTCAGAGTATTCTGTTGCCGCATATTTCCCAGTCCTAGCGGTGGGTGGTGTGGCCTTCTTATTCTGCACTCCTAGGACAGGTTTGCGAGGGGTCTCGGCTTGGCCATTGAGGACCATGGAGTCCTGCGTGAATTGATCCATCGCTTCGTCAAAATCCGGTGCTGTTGGAGGGGGCAACTGCTGTAGAAAAGCTAGCGAGTCTTGCTCAATTTCACCATTGTCACGCACGTTTGGCTGGTTCTGGTCGGCATCCATTGTAGCTGCGAACATCTGTGTCATGCTCAAAGGAGCAGGAGCAGGTCCTGAGCCAAGATCAGGCACTTCTAACGAAGTGTTTTTTAATAAGCCAACCCCCGAGATACCTATTTCACTCTCGTCTTCGTCGTCGTCGACAACGACTCTGTTGTTCCTTGCTTTCATGCGTGTAGGAATAAGGATAGCTGGAGCTTCGTTGTCAGAAATGTTTTCGTGCACATCCTCTTGATATCCAGCCAGCTCTTTACCAGCGACCGGCACGCTTTCGCCTTCATCAGAGTCTTCAGCCTCGTTATCCAGGAAACCCGCAGCTTCACCAACGCTATCAATCTCATCATCAGCATCTTCACCTGCCTCTTCCTCTTCATCCTCATCCTCTGACCCAGAGAGTTCGACAGATTTTCCCTCCACATCGTCTTCACTAATCCGTGAGTCGTCATCCTGGTATTCCTCATCACTACTTGACAAGACGTCCAGGCCGTCTTTTACATCGTTCTTGGCGATTTCCTTTTCCTTCTTCGAGAGTTCCTGTGCGTCCTGCCTCGCTTTCTCCAACAGATTCTCAACCAAGAGCTGCTCTTTCTGTTTTTCTTCTTCTGTCGGAATATATACCCCCTTTGCCCTCAGCTCGTCAAGCTTCTCATCCCGCTCTTTCCGAGCTTGGTCTCGTGCACGTCTTGACAGCAAAAGCTGTAACTCATTGGCTGTCATTGTGGGCTTTGTTTTAGTCCGCACTTTAGCAGGTGACTTGACGTGCGCGAGAGTCCGTAACGTTAGCATGGCTTGCGGTTCTTTCTTTTTGTAGGCAGGCATATTGTTAAAAACCGCGAAGCGTTTGCCAACAATCTCAATATCATCTTCGAGATCTTGATCAGATAATGGATCTGACATTTTCGGTGGAATGATACGGAAAACTCGAGTCCTCTTCTCTTGTTGTGGTGGCTGGGCCCCTGCTAATCTGCTCAGGTCCTGGTAGGGCCTTAAGGGGGCTTTCCCTTTGTCAATTTTTGGCCTAGGTTGCGGGAGCATTTCTTCAGGCACTGGCAGATCATCGTTGTCGTCCTCTTGGATAAGATGGGAGTAATCAATCTCTTGCTCTGGAATCAAAGTGCTCGCGTTCAAGGCCTTGCACTTGGGATCTGATGCAGCAGCGGGTGGGCTTGAAGGGGGTGTCTCAGGATCTTTGGCCACATCCACATCCGAAGACGCCGGTGCAGAGTTCACAGTGCTTGCACTGTTGTGTCCTTCGGCATTGGAACCTTCATCTTTTCTGTAATAGGCAGTTGAGGTACGGAAATTGAATCGAGCGAATAAATCTTCTTTACAAATCTTCTTCTTCGTCCGAATGGAGTGAGCTAATTGCTGATTGCGGCTGATTCGTTGAGTCTCTCTGTTCATCTCTTCTAATGCTTTCTTGCTGGCCTTACGCGTTGGCCGGGCTTCCTGGGTAAATTTTCGTGCAGAATCATCTTGGTCATCGCTGTCTGTTCCAGCCGTGTCCACCAATTTCGTTCGGCTCGATTTCGTCTTGCCGGGTTGCTGTTTGGAGCGCCCACGATCCTCGCGTGTGCTTTCCGTTGCTCTTCTATGCTCCTCTTCCTTAACAAGCCTCTCAGCGCGCTTCTTGGCAACTAGTTCCTGTAAGCGTGACTGGATACGAGGCCTGTCGGCTTCGCTGAAGTCATTGTCCATGAGCATGCTGAGTCTGGCTTCTTGGCCTGAGTCAGACCCTGAAGAGACTAACTGCTCATCTCCCGCGGTGTGCTTCTTGTTCTGGAGCGTTCGGGAAGAGCTTGAGGACTGACTATTGTCAGTGCCCACATCTGAAGTGTAGTCCGCTGTTCTCTGGTGGACAGTCTTCTTCTCCATATTCGTAGACTCCAGCGAGCCCTCAGGAACGCTTTGGTGCCGATCGGAGTTATTGCCCTTCGAAGTCTCATGTTTCTTTCCCAAGAGTCGTTCGCGCATCAGCTGATACGCAATTTTGCCATCCATCTCTTGTTCAGGTCCGCTCTCGCCCTCGCTTGCTTGAGCTAGCAGCCTCGCAGCAAGGCCAGTTTTCGGACGTCTGATTGGTATTTCATCATCGCCATCGCTGGAACTAGAGGATTGATCACCGCCGGGTCCATCGCTCTCGCTCGCAACGCTGAAGGTACCACTTGGTGAGTACCGTATATTTGGTTTAATCAATGATCTATGCGAAGGTTCTGATAGAAGAGTTCGTGCTCTGTCGCTCGAGACGGGATTGCTGGCCATTCTGGGTGCAAAATCGGCTTGTCCCGGGTCCCAGCTGGCTTGGAGGAATAGTGCATGCAATTGAGAGGAAGATGCTCGTGACACGGTAAGAATACAAAAAGGATACAGTGATCATCTATGCTGAGCTGCTGTTGACATGATAGACATCAATGCGAGGAGAGGGAATCGAATGCTGTTTCTCATCTAGAGCAAACCTCTAGTGGGGGTGTTGACGCGAAACGCGTGCAAGAGACGCGACGAGCAGGGATCTTGGTGGCCCGAGCTCTTGTGTGACGTGCCCTTGCCAAGGACATCCAACATTGCGCTCTGTTGTGCGGTTGGAAGTATCTTAGATTGCTAAGGTAGGTACCTTACCTAAGTCATTACGCTGCGGCTTTGTGCTTCAGCAACAATATATAGACAAGCCGACAACCCCGTCATCACCTATGATTGAGAAGAAGACATCGTTTTGGCATTTTCGGCTCGTTGGAGCCAAACACTACGTGGCAATCAACCGGAACCAATCGCACAGGTTCAGATGTACGGCACGCTATTTGCGACTTCGGGCTTCTGTTCTTCTGCTTCCGATTGCTTGCTCCGTCTGCTCTTCGATACCATTGTACGGTTTGCTCTACCCTTTAGTCGGGGATGGTCGTAGCAGAAATTCTGGATACGGTCCCCTTCAATCAGCGAGCAACGCTATCAGACCATAACGATAGAACGGTGTGGTGATGCTTCTGGAGCGTGTTAGGCAGAGATTGTGGCTATTTGTTCCAAAGCTTCTTGGGGCGAAATTGACTTGTACCAAGAATGGCCTTCTCAAGACTGGCTTCTTTGGCATGTAGACGTAAGAACGGCGCCAGGAAAGAGACAAAAATGTAAGGCTAGGGAGAGCCAGCGTGTCGACATCCAAAACCAGACCGAATCCATGACTGATCTTGAATTTGTTGGGCTCGTTCCATAGACAGCCCTCACCAATGGGATCTGAATAGCGGCTAGAATAGTAAAAGCTTTTCGTATTATTGGAACGTTTGTAAAGACCCAGATGTTTTAATGCCAGATCCCAGTTTGGTATCTCACTTATATTATTCCTCCAAAGGGAGCTACCTATGATTTGACTTTGTCGTTACCCAATTGGACGATCGGGTGAAACGTTGCGAATAGCAGTTCGATTGTGAGATTGCGCCATAGAACTAGCCACATAAGCATACCTGGCATCACAAACCATCATCCTCACGTTGACACTGATGCCGAATTCTCATCCCCACAGTGCGATAGTATATTGACATCATCAAGTTTGCGGTGATTGTTTCACAGCGACACTATCTTCCGTCGAGCTCGTCCGCACACCTGCAATCAAGACCCAACCAGTCGTCATCAATAAGCCATACCATGGCTTTCTGACAATTAATCATCAAACACTACATGCCTTCTTCTCACATGCAAAGCGTCGTTTCAAAGCTCTTTCCACCGCGCCCAAGCTTCCGTACACTTCCATAGCTCGACAGCCGTACATAAGCCTTGCGTGACCGGTTAGGCAAGGCTGTGCCGCGACTATTGAGCAAATGCTTCCACTCTACTTATTAAATTGATTTCATTCTCTCATTCAGGGTTCTTTTTTTAGAAATGACTCGACGATGGCGAAACCCACGACAATGGCCAGGTGCTCTATGGAGTTATTTCACATCTTCCTTGATTATCGCTACCTGTCCATGTTGGTGTTTGCCCTTGTGGGGCTGGGTTGAATATGATGATTACCAAATCCGCAAGCGTAATTCGAACAAGGAGTTTCAGAAACGAAGAGCAAGCTATGCACCCAGTCCCATGCCCGAAACACGAGATCGGGAACTCGAGATACCACTTGAGCACCCAGTCCCAGTCAAAGAGTCAAAGAGTCGGCTGAGAACTGGCAGAAAGGCGGCAGTAGTGCAACAAACCCGGTCGCAAAAACTATGCCTCCTTCTGGGAAAGCTGCCTTTCGATATTCGCCAGCTCATATGGGAGGAGTGTGTGGGGCGTGAACTCCTGCATATTATACGCGAGCCTGGGCGACTAGGTTATATCATTTGTCCATTCTGGAATCTTGAGCTCCCACGATTTTCTTTTATGGATTTGGTCACTCGCGAAGCTACTCGACGTGCCCTTGCGGAATGGGCTTCTCCAGAATACACGTCAAATCACATCTGTTGGTCACCTCAAGACACCGACGGCCTCAGCTATGCTCGCACGCGCGAATCCAAGCTTTTCGGTCTTAGCAACATAGGCAAACGTGCTTTTCTCCCGCTCTTGCAGACTTGTCGCCAGATCTACACCGAGGTGCTACCAGTCATCTACCAAACCAACGTTTTTGACTTAAAATCCCCGGACGCGCTGCTTTACCTTCCACGCGCAACAATCCACGTGAATCTTATCCGCTCGCTCCGCCTGTCCTGGAATTTTTGCGCCGATCCGCTTCAGCCTCCCTCAGATACAGACCAACCTGGTCGCCGTGTCCTTTTTACTGATGCGATTCCGCCTTTTGACCTTGACACTTGGTTGCATGCCTGCATCTTCTTGTCGATGATGACAGGCTTGCAGGACCTAGTTGTTATGATCGAAAGCGCAGGTTGGGTAACGGAGAAACCAGAGTCAGCTTCACAGCTTCTGCTTCCCCTAACCGGCGTCAAGGTCGGCCGCAAATTCGAGGTGCATGTACCTTGGGAAGCAAACGAATGGGAAGAGGCTGTCGTTGATGTTGTAGAGAGGCAACGAGAACATCTCAAAGTGTGTCATGAAGACAGAGGGAGAAAAGCGGCATCGCCGGAGAACATCTGTTGGGCACGCCGGATACTTCAAGAAACTGCAAAGGGAAATGCTGTGGAGAAAAAGTTGACCTTGGATTCATGGAAATTCTTACTAAAGAGTAAGGAAAGAGACTACAAAACTGTCCAAATAACCGAAGGAATAGAGCCGATGGATGTCGCAACCGTCGTCAGATGTGAGCACAGAGATGGAAAAGGCAAAGCAAAAGATATCGTTGATACAAACGACAAGAGTCGAGCAGCCACAGGTGCTCAGAAGGTGGAACAAAATGTGGGTTTCAAAATCGTGAGGCGGGAAGACCTGCTCAGTATCACAAAGCTACCAACCTCTCCGGCGAGGAAGAAGCGTAATAGGAACAAGGCGTTTGGACGGCGGTGATGGTTGGAATATGCTGCGGGTGCGTTGGAGATAATGTCCGCAATCATGGCGCGAAGTCTTAGTAGTATCGTGGCATGAAGATGTGGTCGAGATGAGATTTCGTGATCATGAACCGTTATGACTTTCCTACCTAACCCAAGGTCGATCTGCTTGTAAACATGCCTATCTTGGTCATCTGACGACTTGAATGGCTTCTTTTCTAGAGGCTTTGATACGCTTCTATTGTGAGTAATTAACATGTATTTATGGATTAGTGATCACCAGAATCCTTATTGAGATTGCGAAATTCAACTTCCCGTAAGCACACACATCAACTCCAGGGTTTAATCCAGGCGAAATTCTAGACTTTTACTTGGCAGCTTTGTGGATGACAAACTGGAGCTTATCATTTTCTGAGCTTTTAGAATGGCCATGGGATCTGAGTTCTCTTAATTGCTCCATGACAAAACTTCCATTCGGTCCAAACTATAAGTAAAGCTAGACGGTAAGTAATCAAAGACTTCAAACTTCCTCAAATCGTCACATTATACTCAACTTCTTTTCTACCATGGCTCTTATCCGCGTCGCCATCATCGGCCTCTCGGTATCCGCCAAAACCTCCTGGGCTGCCGAGGGTCACCTCACTTACCTCCTTTCCCCCCCGGGCCAGTCGAAATACCGCATTGTTGCGCTGCTCAACTCGTCCGTCACCGCCGCTCGCGCCGCCATCAAGACTTTCGGCCTCCCCTCTGAAACCAGAGCCTACGGTGACCCGCAAGCTCTTGCCCTAGACCCAGACGTCGACCTCGTGATAAATAACACTCGTGTAGACTTGCACGCGGCGACAATCCGACCGAGCATCGAGGCGGGTAAGGATGCGTTCGTGGAGTGGCCGCTGGCGCACTCGTTGGCGGCGGCGACGGAGCTGGATCGTCTGGCAAAGCTGAAAGGGGTGCGTACATTAGTGGGATTGCAAGGGCGGGTGTCGCCGGTGATTTTGAAGGTTGCAGAGGTTTTGGGGGGAGGAGATGATGGTAGGATCGGGAAGGTATTGAGTAGTGTGGTGAATTCGTTTGGTAGCTTGATGAGACGGGACTGGCTGCCGGAGGGGTTGGCGTATTTTGCTGAGAGGGAGGTGGGAGGGAACTGTGTGACAATTGCGTTTGCGCATAGTAAGTCATTTCCTTCCTTTGCCGTTCCATTTCTTTTCGATCTCGGTATGATCAAAAATACAGGCATCGAAATGGATAGTTGGCTTCTGTATGCCCCTTGTTGAACTTAGGTATCGAGAAAACAAGAAGGGTACGCGATGCAGATATAAAGCATTTGGGCTGACAAGAGTTCTCGAGCAGTGATTGATTACATCCACTCCGTTCTTGGTGAATTCTCCTCTTTCCAGTCACACGCCCAGATTCAGTACCCAGAACTAGCCATCAGGGATGTCCGATTGGGACTCGATGGTGGCGCTGGAACTATCTTGAGAACCGTGAAATCCAATGTTCCTGACTTCCTCTCCGTTCATGGAACTCTAGAACCGTCCAGCTTGGTAACACACGGAGCCACTCTCAGCGTCACGTACCGCACTGGTCCTGCATTCCCCGGTTCACCAGCATTTGTATGGAGCGTTGTGGGCACAAAAGGTGAGCTTCGTGTTGTCAGTCCAGCAGGACCTTTTCTGCAAAGCGACAGCTATGGCTCGGCCGAGAATCCTGAGCGCATCACTATCGAAATTCATGACTTTGCGACAAATGCCGTGGAAAGCCTAGCATGGGACTGGACTGACTTGGAAAAAAGCCTGACAACGGTTAGAGGGAGGCTTGGAGCCGAAGTATATGAGCGATTTGCTGCCGGTGGGGAGAAGGGGAAATGGCCAGTATTCGAAGATGCAGTGAGGAGGCACCAAGAGCTGGAGAAAATTTGGGCAAACTTTGATAGACAGAATGCAGGGAATTAGGAACGGGGGAAAGGGAATGGAAGGATGAACGAGAGGGTAGGAAGCGGAAGATAGGACCATTTGCACTCACTTGGAAAGCTCGAAAAGAATTTCAGGAAAGTAATGTACAAAGACTCCAGTAACATTTAGCTCGATAGCGCGAAGATTTTCAGACTCGATGTGCGATGCATATACTGTTCATGCAGAAGATGTGATGCGGGAGAGCACTTGCCAAAATGAAGATGGAATTTCATCAGGCCTATACCCTCTCACTTATCCAAATTGCTCCCCTACATCCTCCTCTTATGATGCTCGTCAACAAATCATACGGTCTCGCTTCCTTAGCATCCTCCTTGACGGCATGATCCAGATGCTCCAGCTCTTCGTCCCTAATTCTCCTTATATTCTCTACTAATTCTTTCATCTCCTCTGGCACGTTCTCGCCCTTCTTCTCCATCTCCTCCAACCATTCGAGCAAGACACGGACCTGGGCATTGTAGTGCTCCCCAATCTCCGTCTCAACGGCCTCCGTACACGCCATCGCAGCCTCGCGGCCCATTGCTCCCGTAGTCCAGCCAAGCGCTGTGGCGGCTAATTGCCAGATAGGATACATGGCGGTAGGCCGAATGCGGTGTTTGGCAAGCAGGGTATTGAAGGTGGAAAAGTGACCAGCTTCCTGGTCATACATGTGCTTCATCAGCGGCCGGAGATGCGGATAGGCACGGATGATGGGTGGGGTCTGGGCAGTATAGATGAGAGTGGCGGCGAGTTCGCCGGCCTGATTTACGCGAAGCTGAAGAAGACATTTTAGCTTGGATAGAGAGAGGAGTGGGAAAGTGACAAGCGTACAGCGCTGTCAAGGAACGTTCGTTGTTCGTCGCTTAGTGAGGGTTGGTCTTTTGGCAGATCCCCCCGGTCTGTGATGTTGCACGTCACATTGCGCCTTGTCGGCGAGTTCACTCGTCGAGGTTTAGAAGTAGAAAATCGGGATTTTAGAGGCCGTGGATTGTGTGTAGCAAGACATGGAGCTAGAAATTCGAGTACCGGGGAGTAGTGGTGCTTAAAAAGTGGAACATGGGAGGCGGTTCTATTGCTTATTGATGTGGCAAACATGATGAGATACTGGAGACAGAAACGTCAGATTAAGAATGGCACTGATGTTGACAGTAAATAGGTAAGTCTATTGAAATCGGGTCGATATTAAGGTACCACTGGTACTTGGGTGATGGAGAATAGATGACGCAGGTCACACTGTCTGTTGATACAGGCAAGTTTAGGCGAGGGCAGGCTCGGCGAACGGAGCGGCGAGAAGTCAGGCCTCGACAACCAACTCTGCCTTCTCCTTATTGTTGTCCTCGCACAATACCACTCCATACCGTGCCTCATTTTTGGTATGATACAACCCTATACCGCTTGTTCTGTTGAAGCCCTCTCCTATCCTCGTTGCTCTTACAACCAAGAACCGCTCAAGTCGCTGGCCGCCTTGGAATCACGCTCAGCCCGTGACGTTGGTTCATTTTGTTCTCATTCACACAACACGCGTATAGACCCGGCTTAAGAGACCAAGTGGTCGCCCTTGGAAATGGCGGACCACGACGATGAATTCGCCGATGATGATCTCCTTCTCCTCGCCGGCGGTGACGCCGTGCCCGCTGACGACGATGTTGAACCGGAGCGCGCCCAGTCACGCTCTCCATCACCCCCAGCCTCACCGATCAAAGACACCACCGAGAAGTCACCAAGTCCGGCCCCACGCAAAGGTGTGGCAAAACGCAAGCCACCCACAAACTTGAAAGGCACAGCCCGGAAGCGTCGCCGGACCGACTCTGAAGAGGACGGTGAAGCGTGAGTTCACCCGCCCACTTCGTGGCCGCACGTGCTCGACCTGCACCCAGAGTTGATTGTCTCGCTCCTTCTTGTTCGTAACTGACTGGCCTTCTCCAGTTCCTCTGCACCTTCCTCTGCCAACGATTCCCTCAGATCTCCCGCACCGTCCGAATCCGAATCCGACACCTCCCCAGGCGACATGGGCGACGGTCCTGTCTCCGAGTTTCCCCTGGAGGGCAAATTTCGCGACGCCAAAGACAAGGCTGCGATTATGGCTATGACTGAGATCAAGCGTGAAGAAGTCTTGGCCGAACGTGCTCAGGCTGCTGAAGAAGAATCCCAGAAACTTGCTCTTCGGCGCATGTTGGCCCAACGTGAACGTGAAGAAGCCAATAAAAAGAAACGCAAGGCTGTTGATGTTGACGAGACTCCTCGCAAAAGTACCAGAGCCAAAGTGACCAAGACCAACGAGACTCTGGAAGCGTACAAGCGCCAACGCGAACAACGCGGTCGCGAGCGTCGACGTGGTGAAGATCGCAAAGCACGCGACCGACGCTCACTTTCCAAAGACTCGGATGCTGATGCCGAAGGCGAGAGTGAAGTTGAATGGGACGATGCCCGCTCTAAACCTGCAGCTATCGAGCAGCCACCTGCTGATCTTCACGATTACCAACGTATCAGGATTGGCCGTTTCAATTTTCCTATGATCAACTTTACTCCTGGCTTTGAAGACAAAGTCATCGGCTGCTTCGCTCGCGTCAACGTAGGTCTTGACATCGAGACGGGTGAAAGCGTGTACAGAATGTGCCAGATCAATGGTAAAGTGCACCCCTGAGAATGTGCCGCTGCTTTGCTAACTTTTCGATGCCAGGCGTCACTGAAGGTAGACCGTACGCTATGGAGGGAGCAAATGGCAAGACTTTTGTAACAGATCAGTACCTTGTTTTATCGCAAGGCAAGCAGGAGAAGGAATTTCCCATGATCGCCTGCTCGCAATCGGACTTCACAGCTGTAAGCTTACTCCACCCCATTCCGTTCCCCCCAAATTCACTGCTAATCTATTTCCGCAGCGCGAGTTTGACCGCTACAAAGTCGAAATGTCCAATGCCAACACGAAGCTCCCGACCAAGGCCGCCCTGCTTACTAGCCTCGACCACATCCACGAGCTTCTCAACCATCGCTGGACCGACGCCGATATCGAGTCCAAGCTGCGCCGCTCCGGCGTCGCCCAGGCCAAGATCGCCACCTTTGATCGCGACCGCCTGACACGCGAGCGCAAAGCCGCCGTCGCCCGCGACGACCAGGAAGCCATCGCCCGTATCGACGCCGAGCTCGCTGCCCTCGAGGGGCCTAAGCTTGCGTTTGGCACGTCGCTCAACAATGGCTACTCCACTACTGCTGCGTCCCTGAAATCAAGCACGCACGAGCTCGGCGCCGCAGCGCGCGCCCAGCAACAGCAACCACCGCGCCTCTCGGCTTCAGAGGCGGTTCGTAAGGCGCAGCTGGCGGAGAAGCGAGCCAAGGATCGGGCGGTGGCGGAGGCGTTGCGCAAGCGCAAATTACGCGAGGAAGAGGCTGCAGCGGAGGCGGCGCGCAAAGCGGAGATAAGCAGCAATGGAGGGAGCCGAGCAGGAACGCCGGCGGAGCGTAAGGAGCGTCCGAAAGAGAGAGAGCGCACGGGGTTGCCGACGTTTAAGAAGAAGACTATGGACGATGAGATCATTGGTAGTATGGACTTGGGTATCGACATCGACATCTGAGTGCTAGACTCTGGAGTGGACTGAGTCTTTACTGCTGCAACGGAAGAAGATGTGAGAGTGCACCAAAGAGTTGAGCGAGAGCTTTGTGCGAGCACCCGGGTTGTCAAAATCACGCCCAGTCTTGAACGATAATAATAATATGTAGGAAGGCAGATCACATACTCTAATGAATGCGGAGCAATGTGCCCTGGCTTCCAGCCGCCTGAACCCAAGTCATAGCGTCCCTTTCCAAAATATCGCAGCCATTGATCTGACGCCCTCAAGTAGTGGAGATACCAGTACAAATCTATAGTCTGGCGGCCAGTGCATCTGCAAGCAGCCGCACGTTATCCTTAGCTATCCTCCTGTTGCTCTCAACCAAAAAGTACAAGCAGGATGCCAGTACATAAGTAGTATCACCAGGAATGAACTCACCAAAGGCACAAATTGCACATGCTGTACGTCAGTACCTGCCTTTGGAGTCGGGCTACTCTAGAGAGGGAGGATAGTAGCTTCCGCTAGAGATCTCTTGTTAATTCAAAACTTGACGCAAAAGCAACGGGATCCGGGTCTGTTCCTTCAGGGGCACTCTCGAGACACCCTTGATCTAATTATCCCCCCGCAATCCTTCCCCAGTGCTGATCAGTATCCTTGTCGTGATGCTGTAAACTTTTGGCCGCAAGCAATGTCCTTATTGAGCTCACCTATTAGCAACACCGTCTCCAAAACGCTCGAAGGCACCGTCGAAAAGTACGATCATCAAATCTTTCTCATCGACCACACCGGACCTCAGAACGAAGCCACACAAGAACAGCCTGCGCAGGTCACAGACGAGGAGGAAGATCAAGATGATGATCTCCAAGCTGCCACTCGACCGCTAACCAAGAAATGGACTGCTGGCTCGCTGAGGGAGCGGACAACTGGACAATTAAAGCACGAATTGACAAGGAGGAAATACGCGAAATACCAAGAGGGACGCGAATCCGAACCGTCGACAAAGCCGGAAAGTTTCAACACTGGCACTTTTGTCACCGCTGCAGAACAGCCGCCTTCGTCTGCGAAGTCTGCACAGAGAGACGCAGAGCAACAAGCCTCACGTGTAGGCAAGCCTCTGTACCGGCGAGGACGGGAACAAATTGCCCAAGGCAAGAAGCAAATAAGTCAGCTCGTCAAAGGCAAACGCGCTGCCAGAAAGGGTCCCGATGCAGACATTGTGGTTGATATTCTCTACGAAAATGAACGCGGCTCCTTCCTCTTCGGCGTCCCTCTGTTCTCGCACAATTCTCTCCTCCAGTTCGATCCTCCTGCTTGGCAAACTTGCGACCCGGTAGATCACAACGACCACTCCCGAATATCCTCGCACCAACCGTCTTCTCCCGTCACAGCGCAGCTTGCTAGCAGTTCAAACCCCAAAACTCACAACGCCAAAGGCCCAACAAAACATACCACCAAATCGTCCGCACGGAAACACGCACACCAGCCCCTCCTCCGTCCCTCTCCCGTCAATATCACCAACGCCCAAGTCCCCGACCCCTGCTGGGAATGGGCTTGGCCGAGCTGGTACGTTGACATGGCGCACGATGTGGACGAGGAGGGCTGGGAGTACAGCTTCTCCTTTGGCACGCCGCCTTATAAAACGTATGGTTGGCACGGGGCACAGAAGCCATGGTGGCACGCCTTTGTCCGGCGCCGTCGTTGGATTCGGATGCGCCGGCGAAAACACGCACATCGGCGAGATGGGAGCCTGCTTGGCGGCCAGACGGGTGCGAGGGGGGAAAGAGAGGCACGCAGAGCGCATCTGCTGAATGCCGAATATTTCACGATTCATCCGGCGAGGGACAGTAGTGAGGCTGGCAGCGTGGCGCAAACAAGTGCGACAGGGCAGATGTTTCCACAGCACGAGAAGGATGAGGAGGATGAGGAGATTGCGGATATAGGGACGTTGATGAAGAGATTGAAGAAGGCGGCCGTTGATCGAGAGAAGATTGGTACAGTCAAGAGGTTCTTGAAGGACGGCGGAGAGGAGGTCTATTATCTGGCAGAATACGTAAGTTCACATCTTTGCTCCTTAAGGACTACTTGACGCCGTTGTTGATACTCCTTGCCCCAGATGCCCCATATTATGAGCCTCCTCATCTTCCAATCCTCCCGTCGCCATCTACTCGCTCTCCTTTCCCACGCTATCGCTTCTGCCTCCCATCACCGCACCACCCAACATGCCCCCTCCCCATCTCCCTCCCCTCCACCACCTCAAACTTCAACATCACCGAAACCTGCAACCTCCCCCAGAGTCCCACGTTTTCCTCCATCTCGCCCCTCTCCTCCACCGCCCGCACCGCTCGGTCCCGAATCTCCCACCGAAACACGTTACATCGATGCCCTCCTCCGCGCCGCTGCCGCCGCTGAGCACGAGCTGCGCCGCCTCGATTACTGGTCTGACATCAAGGCAACTGTGCGTGACGGCGACGGCGACGGCCTGCCGTCATCGTCGCCCGCGGACTGGGGTGTTGCATGGCGGGGGCTGGACAGTCCGGTCGGTGGTTCGGAGGAGGTAGGGAAGCGGGCATTTGAGAGCAAGGAGAAAGGAGAGCCGGCGGGGGCGGGATTGGATCCCGAAGGGGAGGGAAGGGAGGCGTGGGAGGTGGCTGTTGAGGGGTTTCATGGAACAGGAGGAGGGGCGGAGGGAGTGGAGGAGGAGAATGGAAATAAAGAGAGGGAGAAAAATGATGAGAAGGGAAAGGGGAAAGCGTGACTTTTTGAGGTTGACCGCTTTCGGTTGAGTTGGCGTTGTTTGCGTTTTGAGCGCACTCGGTTGATTCTGATAGCTTTATTGGGATTTGGGTCCAGTTATACACACGATACCAAAATGGGTTTATAGGTACAATTGAATTAGCAAAACAAACGTTCTTGGCGAGTGGTACAAACAGTATGTTTTATGTATTTATATACATGTTTGGTGTGCGCTACCGTCAAATTTCTTGACCTTTATTCGAAAGTATTCTTTGGTCCAGAATCAGTAACACAACCGGCCAACCAGTGTGAAAGCTCCAGGCCAAAGTACTGGGGGAAATGGTTAAAAGCGAGGTTCCTACCTAGTAATATGCAGGATGGCGAGGCGCAGGAAAAATTCACAACATCACCAACTCCAAATGCCCCGCGTTTCCTCGCCCCTCTCGCAGCTCTTCACTAGCAGTCCCAGTCTCTATTTCCGTTTGCACACCTTGAGGTCTGTCTTCAACCGTGCATACCGTCGGCATTTATCTGCCCACTGTGCCAAATCGCCTTTGGTCTTTGCGCGGCACCAGCATTCGAGTGCGAACGCTTGGCCATATATCTACAGTCCCAAGACAGACAAGATGGCGCCACAGCTTGATTCGTATTTCAAGCAGGTGGATACTTTATCAGAGAGCTTCATTGATCGACTGAGGAAAGCGGTGGCCATACCATCGATCTCGGCAGATGATGAAAGGAGAGGAGATGTTGTCAAGGTAGGCCATTTGTTTGGGCATTGCCATTCGGAGAAAGATAAGCTATGCTGTCAGGCTTGCGCAAATTGAATACTGCTAATTGCTTAAGACTTAGATGGGAAAGTTCCTCGCCTCTGAGCTCGAGAACCTGGGCGCCGAAGTTCAACTACGAGCTTTGGGAAAGCAACCACACAAGGAACACCTCGAGCTCCCCCCCGTAGTCATAGCAAGATATGGGAATGACTCGAAAAAGCGAACAATACTCGTGTACGGTCACTACGACGTTCAACCAGCATTGAAGGAAGACGGCTGGGCAACCACACCATTCGAACTTACAATAGACGCCAAAGGACGCATGTATGGTCGGGGAAGTACCGATGACAAAGGTCCCGTCTTGGGCTGGTTGAATGCCATTGAAGCTCACCAAAAAGCCGGCGTCGACTTTCCTGTCAACCTTTTAATGTGCTTTGAGGGCATGGAAGAATATGGATCTGAAGGACTAGATGACTTTATTAATGCAGAGGCCAAGAAGTTTTTCAAAGATGCTGATGCCGTTTGTATATCAGACAACTATTGGCTTGGGACGGAGAAGCCATGCCTGACATATGGTCTGCGTGGCTGCAATTACTACAGCGTTGAAGTTCGAGGCCCTGGCCAAGACCTCCACAGCGGTGTCTTTGGCGGTACGGCTCAAGAACCCATGACTGATCTCGTGCGCGTCATGGCCAGTCTCGTCGACAAGGACGGCAATATTCTGATCCCTGGCATCAAAGAACAAATTGCCCCGCTCAGCGACGAAGAGAAGGATCTCTACGGTGGCATCGCCTTCACTATGGACAACCTCTACGAATCCCTTGGCAGCCAAACCGCCATCTTCGAAGACAAGGAGCGCACGCTCATGGGCCGCTGGCGCTACCCCTCGCTCTCCTTACACGGCGTTGAGGGCGCCTTCTCCGCTCCCGGCGCTAAAACGGTCATTCCTGCCAAGGTCATCGGGAAGTTCAGCATCCGCACCGTGCCAGATATGGATATCGATACCGTCAACCGCGCCGTCTTCACGCACATAGACAAGACCTTCGCTGCGCTCGGCTCGAAGAACACGTGCCGCGCACAGCTGCTGCATGCGGGGAAGTGGTGGGTGGCGAGCCCAAAGCACTGGAACTTTACGGCGGCAGCGAAGGCAGTGGAACATGTGTGGGGGGTTAAGCCGGACTTGACGAGGGAGGGAGGTAGTATCCCCGTGACGCTGACGTTTGAGCAGGCGACGGGGAAGAATGTGCTGTTGTTACCGATGGGGAGTAGCACGGATGCGGCGCACAGTATTAATGAGAAGCTGGATCGAAGAAATTATATTGAGGGTATCAAACTGCTGGGAGCGTATCTGCACTACGTAGCAGAGGAGCCGATGAAGGAAGCCTGAGGAACACAGTGAGGCGTACGAAATTCGACGGGAATGCCCAATTTGGTACGGCGTGAGCAAGGTGAGACCTTACGAGTACGTATCTGAAGTAGCGGAACGTATCCATGGTGCGACCTTGATTGCGAAGATAATTTGGATGAGTAGAGCAATTCCCATGGATGAACGATTACGAACTGCATCCTCAATCCAGGCTGATCACCAACTGATATATTTACATGATCTTCACATTCCATTCCAGTTCGCTACTCTTATTGCAATGCCTGATGATTTCCCAACAGTACACATTCTACCCGCATGCTTTCCTACTTGCTCCCGCCGCCAAACCAACCGCTTAACCCGCTCTTCGCCTTTGCTGCCTTGTCCTCAACTGTCTTGTCAAAGGCGTTGACTGCTGAGCTTGCCGATTCTCTTGCGTCCTTGCTGTACTGATCGATTTTCTTCTCAGCGTCCTTGCGGTAGGAGTCAAGTTTGGAATCGACCTTGCTCAGCTCTTGTTTTGTGGAGCTGATCTGTAACGAGTTTAGTTGAAGGCTTCTCCAGGCAAAGCCAATAGGAATGGATGTGCATACAGTCTGATCGACCTTTGCCTGTGCCTCGGCGCCAAGGACTTTGCCTTCGGTTCTGACTTCCTTTTCTTTGCCAGGAAGGTCTCCCTTTATGGCAGAAGAGACGCGAGCAGCATCATCTGTGTTATATGAGAGATGATTAGAGAAGTCATTGCGTAAGGGAACTTACGCTCTGCCTTGTTTTGCGCAACCTTAGGGTCGCCACCGGCTTGGTAAAAGTAGTAGCCGGCGCCTCCAGCAACAGCGAGACCAGTGTACAGAAATGCTCTGCTACCACCACGAGCAGCCATTGTGACAAGGTCAGAGGTACTCCAAGGGCTGCAGGATTGAGAGGCGGCTGTGGATGGCGAATGGGCTGGAGAGGAGCGTAAAATGGGGTTGGAAGGTCGATGGTGGTAGCTTCCAAGCTTGATCGAATAGGCAGTGACGTAGAATCCCTGCCGACGCTACTTCCCCACAGGCAAAGCGGACGCTAGGAAGCCGCGGCACCTCGCCAATGGGAGTGGTGGTATTAGCACCCACCTATCCTCAAGATGATACAGGACGGGTATATTACATAATACCAAGTTCGACCCTATTTTCATAATTCAAGCTAGAAAGCAATTTTTCCTCAAGCTAAGCTTCATAAGAAAATCCTCCATATCGCTACGTGGAGTCAGCAAGCAAATGCCCTCGGTATTTCTAACCCTGCAATCAGCATCTTCCGCTATAGTGCCTAACCTAGGCATTAAACGCGCAACTCAAGCCAGTCTCTCACCTTCGTAGCCTTGCTACATTGGTTTGCGCAACTCATTCGCACGTCTTTAGCTTCACTGGTTCTCGCTCCGTTCATCGGAACCGTCATTCCTCTCGGCTGAGTTCTTCATGCTCAGGCCATGGGCAGTATCCATCAAGTTCTTGGGACAGTAACCTGTGTCGGCCTGAATTTTGCTCTCAACATCTTTCACAAGTTGATTCGAGCTCTCAACAGACTCGTGCTCGGATCCAAGGCAAATTACTTCAATCTCAAGCGTTTTCTGGGCTGCTGGAAGAGCTGCGTGGTAACGTTCGGATTCGACGTACAGTCTGGTAAGACGACGATAACTACGTCAGAGTCAGTGCATCTTATTTGTAACTGGAGCTGGCCGAACTGGAGGCCCCTCACGCGGATACTAAGTGCAGTCCCCGCAGCCCTTCTTTCTCAAGCAGCTGACAAATTTCTGTAGCTGCTTCTATTGCTCGAGGCCTGTGGACTCGCGATTCAGCCGGAGGCATGTGGTCGTATTTATCGAGAGAATGGCGCAGCTCGGCAATGCGAGATCGCCGAGCGTCACTTGTCTCGCATGGGTTCGTTTCGTCAACCTGATAATTTCAATTAGTGCACTATAAATTCGAGGACGGCCCCAATGGAACCCGAGCATCAGTGAGCCCTAGTAAGTTTCCAACAAAGTGTTACATACTACATTTGCGTCCTGGCAAGCCTGACAACGGCACAGAAATCCGTAGCCCATCAATGTCTCTTGTCTGCAGGCCCGTCCTTCCACTGGGCTGCAATAGGCTATAGTGAGCTCTTCTCCTTCGTCAATGTCTCTGACTGTGTAAACAGTCTGCCGTTGCAATTTTTGATTCCAGGAGAAGCAGCAGTTTGGCATGCAGCTGTGATTGAGCCTGCTCATCTCTTCAAACACTGCACTGCTGGGCCCTCCGCGGCCCGAGGTTTCTGCACAGTTAGTTTGCCAGATACTGTAGACGGACCGCTTTTGCGAAGCTGCGGCGCTGCTAGGCTCAGGCGATGTACCATCAGCCCAAGCGCGAGGGTCGGAGCCGTGGCAAGATGCCAGACTTAGGTAAGACTGCTGAGATGATTCTGAAAGCTGCTTGAAAGCCTCCTCCACGGCAAATTCCGAGTATTGCATTCGCTCCAAACTGATAAGGGGTGGCTCCTCGATGACTTGAGTGCCGCGTTTGATTGATCTGATCGCAAACAGGCCTCTACCTCTGCCTGGCGACTCCCTTAGGACGTATGGAAGGCCTGTCTCTATATTTGAGTGGAGCAACATGCGGTTCGATCTTCCATTCACTGGAGATAGTGGGCCTGGCTGCTCGTTGATTTTCCGAACGGGAGTCATTTTTAGGAAAGCCCTCAAACCATGAGAAGTCGACTAATTTTTGCTGTCCGTGGTTTCTGAAACAAGGTATGGTATTTGAAAACTGATCTACCAGACCTCAAAGGCGGTAGGTATCTTACTTATTCCTGTTCCCGGCAATTTATCTGACTTATTCCCATCCGATTCGTGTCCTTCCGCAGATGGAGCTGTTCTGCGCTGTTTGGGATTAGCCTTGGGATCGATAGATTCGTGAGTCCTGAGCGCACTGATTGGTACTTCGCCGAGGATGGTCGTAGATTCTAGAATCAGAGCACCATTTCTGAGGGCTTTCTTGCGACCAGATGTACAAAGCAGAGTGAAGAGTATGCCTCTATTTGTGGTCAAAAGAGCCGTGATCTCCTTGGTCTCCAAAAGCTGCGCGCGCATGAATAGAACTAGTGGCTCTGTGTGCCGTCAACCTGGAGGAAGAAACGAAAACGAAAAACAAACTTCAATTCAAAGTATAGTAGATCGAGATACGCCATCTATGAAAAGAAACCGAGAAGAAGCACGGCAGTAGCCCCACAGTGGCAGGATACCGATCCCATCCTCCGCAAATGTCCTCTACTTTCTATATAAATTGCCCTAAGCAAGAAAACTATCGGAGTTGCAACCGTATAAGAATGGTATACCATTTCACTCAGGGCCAGAACTGAGGTCGGATCAAGTACCCGAGGGTCTGGGAGCGAGACATAGGATCGAGTCATGACAGATAAAAAGTAACTGAGGACATCCAGCTGGCGTTATGTGTATATGTGCTCAGCTTACGTAGTAGGAAGCATGACATCCGACCAACACTCGCGCAAACCAGCGTCAGCAATTCATAAGCAGCGGTGGCGGCAAAGTCACATCACCGTATCCCGGACCTGCCGAAGGTCAGCCCTGTCAGATCCTTCTGCAGGGACCGACGCAGCTCCGCCCTCGGCCCAATTCCACCCACGAGTGACGCTTAATTCTCATCACTAAATCACCATGCCTCCTGCTCATCTTCTCTACCTTCCCAGTTATGCCCGACCTCCCCGCCCACGCCTCCCCGGCCCCAGCGCTCCAGCGTTGGGCGAACCTCTCGCATTCCGACCAGCAGATAGCGGACCTGCAGCTGAACCACCATGAACACCCTCCGCTCCTCAGCCCCGCCTTCACGCCTCCAGCAACGCCCGGGACGGGTACGCCTGCGATTGAACGAGACGCTCACTCCGTGCCAGTTGACACCTCACTCGATCCAGCGCCAAATCTGCTCGATCAACTCCCCGAAGTCAATTGCGTAGTTCGAGCACGGATACCCACGACTACAGGGCAAGAAATGTTCTTACATCTCTACCAAAATAATGTAGACAATAAAGAGCACTTAGCCATTGTCTTTGGCAACCAGATCCGCAGCAAAAGTCTCGATGCCCCGCGAGAAGGGGAAACGGAAATGGACCGTATGATACGCGGGGCCTACGCTGGCCGTCTCTACCCCGGCCGCTCTCATTCCCGTGTCGAGCAAATCAAAAACGACACCATCGGCAGCAGCTCCTCAACGTCCATCTCCACCACCTCTCGCACTCCTACCTCGATCACGCCTCACTCCTCGCCCTCGCCTGGCAGTCCCATTCTCTCGACCCAAGAACCCAAAGCACCCCTCGTCCGCATCCACTCCGAATGCTATACTGGCGAAACGGTCTGGTCTGCCCGCTGTGACTGCGGCGAGCAGCTCGATGAAGCCGCCCGCCTCATGTCGCTACCGGGAAACTTGGCGCCGCACTCGCTTGGCGGCGTTATCATCTACCTGCGCCAGGAGGGGCGCGGCATCGGTCTGGGGGAGAAGCTCAAGGCGTACAACCTACAGGATCTTGGCAATGACACTTACGAGGCGAATGTGCTGCTCAGACATCCGGCTGATGCACGCAGCTATGGATTGGCGACGAGCATGCTGGTGGATTTGGGGCTGGGTAAGGAGGAAAGTGGAGGGCGGGGGATTAGGTTGCTCACGAATAATCCGGATAAAGTACGTGCGGTGGAAGGGCCGCGTAGGGAGGTGATGGTAAAGGAGAGAGTGGCAATGATCCCGCTGGCGTGGAAGAAGGGTGGGAGGGGTAGTGAAGAGGTGGAAAAGTACCTTTCTACCAAGGTGAGTCCTGACAATTCGACCATGTTCCAACACAGTAAATATATGACCATGCTAAGTCGAAGCAGATTGAAAAATTTAAGCACATGTTGAGTAGTGGATAAGGAATATTGGATGAGGATCAGTTTCTGATTGTATAAAAAGGCGTGGCGTCTCTGGGTACAGGAGTTCTCACGATCGACATTTCGCACTTCTATTGCGCTTTAGAAGGTAGGTATGCTTGGCTCTGGTGGATACCTCTTTTGTTCAAAAGCAAGCATTGCATGTATAACGAATCTGGAGGATGTCTCATACCTCCCTCAAAACACACGTCTGGTATTATTACAGCAACGGAATCAACCGGCGCAACATCTTTCCATGAGTGCAAGAAGAAAGCTACCCCCATAACGCCGCCGGCCCCGATACATAATCGACGACTCCTAGAGCGATTTTTCCGCCAACTCATCTACCATCTCTTCCAACTCCGCGGGATCTTCAAAGACGTACCACAGATCCCTGGGCAAACCCTCGAACGCCTTCTCGAATCGCTCATCCGCATTCTTGTCCTTCTCGTCCATGCCCGCAATCCCGATCACCTTGCGAATGAAGATTTTGTGGATCCAGCCTGGGAAGCGTCGCGCGCTCTCGCCGTACGCTTCGGGGTCGCGCTGCGTGCTATCACCCAGGCAGACCAGCTTCCGGCGCGGCAGCCAGCTGTGGATGTGCACGATACGCGCCGCTTTGTAGTCTTGCGTGCCCTGCGTCAGGCTGCTGATTAGGCCGCCGAGGTTCTGCCAAGAGGCGTCGCGCAGCAGAATGGTGCCGTGCGGATAAAAGGTGTTGCGGAAGTCCTTGAGGAATGGATACAGGTTGTAGGGGCTGGCGCTCAGGTAGAAGAAGGCCGGCTGCTGCAGGGCCTTGTCCATGTGGGCGTAGAGCTCGGGCATGCCGGCAACAGCTTTGGGCTGGGGCTCGGCGAAGGTGTTGTGCAGGATGCCGATGCGCGACGGGGTTTGCGTAATTTTGATGGTGTCGTCGATGTCGCTGATGATGGCCCAGCCCTCCGGCTCGGCGAAGGCGGTGGTGTTGGGTATGCCGGCGGTGGGTGGGACGACGGGAAAGGAGGCAAAAGGTTGAGACGTGACTGACACCGGCTTGGCCTCGATGTTGAGAGGAAGAAGCTGGCAGGAGATTCCTTGCAATGAAGATGCGCCAAGGGTCTGCTCTTGGGTCTTCTGGATCTTGATCTGGACAAGGTGATTGGGCAGAACGGTATCGAGAAAGGGCTGGAGACGGTGGCTGATGAGACTCATCGTACCCTCATCGTTCCCGTCGATGTTCAGCTTCTCGGCAATGTATCCAACGAATTTAGATACGTCCCTTCCGGAATTCCTGATGAAGTATGCGGCGACGTATTCAACAAGCCAGGCAGGGTGACTGTCAGGTGCAAGGTTAAGTGCTTTGCGCGTTTCTTCATCTTCAGGGGCTCTGAATGCGGTGTTGTCAAGAAGCCAGACAGCATGGTCTTCAGGATTTGCATCCTTTGGCTTCGAGCCAGGCCATACAAAAGCAAAGCGGTCCATTAGATCTGGCATGGATTTTTTAAGGTTCAAGGGCACTTCTGGGGAAAAAGGAGCATCTTTGTCGATCAGACTACTGTCCACAACACCAACGGCGAGCTGATGACCAGCTGCCAGCGCTTCATCGCCGAGTTTTCTGAGGTGCTCCATTTTCGTGGTACAGATGACGAGCATGCGAGAGAAAAACGTAGGATAGCGTAGAAGCAATGTGATAAGCTCGCTCACGAGTCTTGCGATAGAAAGTCTTTTGGATGGAACAGTGAAACGAGAAAAACGTCAGGTGATGGGGAGTTTGAGTGGTTGCCGGTTGCCTTTGGTGAAGAGGCAAAGGCAAGTGCAACACCCTTGTCAGCTGCTTTTTGTCTTGACCCGCTGCTCAAGTCTACTTGTTCAGCTGCGCGGTAGAGCTTCGAGGCTGAAGAAACCATGCGCGTATATCGCGGCTCAGCTGTCGTCTGATCACTTGACACGAGTCTTTCAAGAAACTCGTCGCGTCAAGGGGGCAGGACAAGAATCACCAACGCGAACGACGTGAAATGAGACGAACCATACTGACCGTCTATCTACATACGAACTCCAGTAATCTCGTGATTTGCGTGGCGTCAGGCAAGCCCGGTTGTTCAGCTGGGAGTTCTGAGATCCATTTGCTCCAACATCGCAGCCGCAGCCACGTGAGGGGTTGCCCATTCTCGGCTGTAGCAGTTTTGTCTACTTCGCAAGGGACGTCTTGCCTTTGCACTCTAGCCAATTCCGTTTCTGCAATACACAAGTTGGGACTCTTTCCAAGAATGCTGCTGTGGCGCATCCTACGTTAAAATATTCGTGGAGCTGTGTGACTACGTAAACAATTTAATCTTCCAATACGATTCAGGATGAAAGTTCTTATCGAGTAAGCATAACCATTGAGTTCGCTATCCCAACCATCCAGCCGAAAGTCCTACTCAAAAGCATTTCTCAATAGCGGTATCTTCATTTCTATGTACCTTCAAGGTCCGATCGGGCAGAGCACAATTCAGCCTTTGTCAGACAAGCAGATCTATAGTCAAGTTTTCCGAACGATGAGTACGCACTTCGCAGACCAGACGAGTGCAAATAAATTTCATTAGGAATTCCAGCTCTCTAATCCAAATCTTTCAATTATGCCAGATACCGCAGGCAGGACATGGAACCCAAAAGTTTTGTTATTGAGCTTTGCTATGTAGATCGATTCTCAGCGAGGAGCGGTCGCATGTTGGAATCGGCAGGCATGCAACGATCTGCCATTGCCCTCCACTCCCACCAAAAGTTATCTGCGTCTGACCAGCCAGTGATAAGATAATTAGGATGGTTATCGAACTCCGTGTCTGGCTATCAGAGCAACAGCCACATGGTTCTTCCGAGACTGAACAACCCAGCCAACCCCAATGCTCTGAGGTGTCGCTCTCGCCAAATTAGGGATATGTCCCAATAATTCTAGCTGTGCGCTCCACTTTGGTTATTTGTGAAGTTCCAACGGTCCGACCTTTGATACTTTGCATATCGGAAAACCGGGCTGCTTGGTGATGCTAGCACTGTCGCGATTTCCTCCGTGTCCCAAGGCACATCTGCTTCGGGAGCAATCATTGTAACCATGGCGTCAGACTATTACCATTTAGCCAGAATCAAGTTCTCATCGTCATTCTCGATTTCTTGTCATGGAGATCAATTGACTATGAAGTTGTCCATTTGTAGCAACCCGGTATCTTATGATTTGTGCAGAACTGTGTAGTCCCTCTAACAACGTTGCAATGGATTGTCAACGAAAAGAGCTCTAGACGTCTTTCATCCCGATACAGGTAGTACTCGCTGGCGTTCAGGGATGCGAAGTTGAAATCGGACCCAGGGTTGGAGCCTCTTCGTCCCTCCTTCCAGCTATTGGTATAAATGATGAGCTTGAAGTTGAAGTTGGACTGCCATGCAAAATGGGCGAAGCGGAGCTGCGTCGTTGCTTCGGCGTGTCGGACTGTGAGAGTGCTACTTGTCTACCAAGATTATACTGCTCCACCTGCTTCGACCGCTGTACGGCAGTATGTTTGAAGTAACCCTCAAATTCTATCTGTTCCTGTTCGCTGTTAAAATCGAGGACTATACTTGTGCCGTCAAGATTCTCTACGGCCGGTTTGTTTTTGTCTTTCGAACCGGATGATGGTGGTGCGGCAATTGCCCGGATGTTCCACGAGTCCAATTGTGATTCGTTTACAGCCAACCTTCGCAATGAAATAGTCTTCCTTGTGGATCTTTCGAGGACTGAACGATTTTTTCGTTTATGGCGGAGACTGTCTTTCAATTCGACTTGCGGTACTGCAAGGGGCGTTAGTGTCTGGCTCCAGAGGGGAAGAATACGTGCAAAGACATACTCTCCAGATACCACATTGTGTACCTGGAATTCCACTGGATCAGAAAAACAAGTGCAGGTGCGGGAGGGAGTTCTGCAATCATCATTTCCCCGCCTCCTTGAGCACCTGTGATAGAAACAATATTGTGGTCGAACCCCTGAAAGGCCTGCTGCGCATTACTAGAGTGCCCTGACCTCGAATACAAGCTATTGCTCCGCTTGCTCGATGAAGTTTCGACCGGAGAATGGTCATCCCGAGGGCGCGAGGTGGGCCACCGCCAGACTTGTGCTTCTCCCACCCCCTTCTCCTGACCATCTCTATTGATACGTGAAGCTCGTCGCCAAGTGACCGTGCAAGTGACGCCGCTGGTGACAGAGATGGCATGGTATCCGGTAAAGGCACTCTGAACTTGAAGGGCTGTTCTACGGGTAGGAAAGTCGTAAGAGACAGAACCTCCTCCTTTGCCATTTGTCAGATTCAGGGTATGGCGGTTATCACGTGGTGGCGCTACGGCGTAGAAGGGAACTAGACCATCGCGATCAAGGTCCAAGAATCGTTCGGTCATCTGAGGCCCGACGGATTGGTTCTTCAAGTATCGCGATCTGACGATTCGGAGCGTGCCCTCACTGACGCGGAAGATGTAGAGGTCTTCCCTTTGGTCTGGATAGGAACAAACCAGTGGAACTTCAGCGAGCTTTTCTTCTCGATCATTCTTGTCGGTCAGCGTCTCCGGTTTGGGGGATTCTTTGACTGGCCAGATTGCCCATGCTATATCACCCAGAGCTTCAAAGTCCTGTCCATCCCATCCTTCGATGTTCAGTGACTGGTATTGCCTTTCTATCCGCTGTCCCAATTGTTCGAGCACACGACGGTACAGTGAACCTTGGCGAGTCTGGGAGAAGGAAGGCGAAGACTCGATGGACTGGAATAACCAGTGGGCTTTTAGAAGGCTCAAGGCCTGCTTGATGTCCGGAGCAATGCCAGAGCTTGTCGACCCAATGGTCGAGTCGCGATAATGGAGGAACAATGCGTCTATGCTTTCCCTGAGAGGCACGTCTTGGGCTTCCACGATGGGGACTGGACAGTCTCTGGACAAGGCCTCTCGCAAAGCGGCATCCATGGAGGAAGGAATATCGGGAAGCTGTCTCAAAATGGTGGTCCCATTTTGGCGACGAAGAATGGCCAAGATCTCTTGGGTGTCCGCAGAGATATCTGCGACGAGTTCTAGCCGCACAGGCTCGAGGAAGAGGTAGATTTTGTAGCTGTGCGATTGCAGTTCTTTTCGTAGCTCGTTCACGCGAGGCTGATCTTTGGCATGCCAAAATCCACTTTCAAGGGCCGTTGCACGTTCACCGTTAAACCTTGCGTGCTTCTTCAATAGCTGTTTACAATCTTCCAGAGTCTTGAAGTAGTTCCCGATAAGCTCGCCGCTTTCCAGCTTGAGCATGTCGAGCCTTGCCATGTCCATCCGTCCCATCTGTTGTATTGCATTCTCAAAGGATGCCTGAAGTTGCTTGATAAGAGTCTCAAGTTGCAGGACATCGTCGCGGAATCCAACGTAAAGTACGCTTTAGGTCGAGAAGTTAGTCGGTGAGATGACTCGCAGCGGAAAGAGGACATCATGGTGATTTACCTAGCGTTGTTTATTGCATTGAAACAGTTCTTGTGGATCCATTGACACAATTCCAGGGCTTTGATAATGTCGCCCACGCTCAGATAAGACATCGGATCCTGGACGAACGGGGCGGCCTATGCCCGCTCCGCATTCTCGCCTGAGCCTTGCAACCTCAAACTTTGAGCGCCCAAAGACAAGAAGGCACAACTCTCTTCGTACGGGACCCCGACGTCTTAGCGCTGCCCTTTAATGTTGCAGTGCCTGTGTGACGGGAACGTGTGCCAAATGTCTTCCGCTCGTGTCACCAAGAGAGAATCAAGGCTGAGTGCAGTTGCTGACCCCCATCTCGCCACGTTCTTAGACATACCTTACCGTGAACTCCAGGCAGCTGAGCTTCGTTGTGGCTTGCGCCCCCCATTTCCCCTCGTCATGGCCCGCTGGGCAAATTTTTCATACCCCACGCGGAGGATTTACACCAGCTTTATGCAGAGGATGGTTTCTAGGACGCAAACGGCCATGGTAGCTCCTCTTGCGTCCAATGGAACATAACTTTCGTATCTTCATCCCCTCTTAAACACGGCTCCAGTCAGTTGGTGCTGCATGAAAGCGAGCAAAGCAGGTTCTGGACCTGCGGGAAAGGGCATAAGTTTCAGCCAAGGCAGAATCTTGGCCTGAGGATATGAGTGAAATAGGTTTGAATTCGTTTGCGTTTGCTTATCTTGCATCTTGTGGCTTTGGAATACACCTATCTGTCCATTGTTGCCTGGCTTTTGAAATGCGTCGTCATTTCCTGGCCTTAAAACCAAGGCGCAAGTCTGCCTTGCATTCGCCTATGGAACCGAAACACAGACATGACTTCAAGCAGTCAAAGTCATTACGTCTGCCTAAGTTTTGGCTCTTTGACTGTTGTTCAATAGATCAAGCATCTGGCTGCTTCATGATTCAACTTTTTGAGAATTGGTCCTCTGTTAAAATCGAGAGTACCTCCACATCAAACGACGCTTTGGCTCGTCCATCCCATTTACGTATCGTTCGTCTCTTCTACTCCGTACATTTCCGTCTACCGCATGCTATCAGGATATAATGGCAAAATCTGCATCGAATATTAACGAAGGGATCAAAGACCATGGTTTGGATAGTCTGACACGTGAAGAGCTAGAGCAAGCTCACAAGGATTACGATGGGCACAGACAAGCAAGTTCCGAGCATGTCTTTGGCTTCGAACTCGCTTATCTGACTAATTCTCTGGCAGAGAATAGAAGTTGCGCCTTCGACGCCTCAGATGCTTGGACCATTTACTCTTGTTTGTATGATATTCAATCGAACGATTGGATCGGGTATATGGACAGTCCCTTCAATAGTTCTGGTTGGGACTGGTAGTGTTGGAGGTTCTCTTCTAATCTGGGCAGCTTCTAGCATCGTCGCAATCTGCGGTGCTCTCTGTTGGTTGGAGATGGGGTTGTCACTGCCATTCTACCGTATCAAGGATCGTAACGGCGTGGAACGCGAGGTTTCTGCTCCTCGTTCTGGTGGTGAAAAAAACTACGTACGTCAGAAGATATAAGATTGTTCAGCGACGTTAACCTTTTCAGCTCGAGTACATCTTCAAGAAACCCCAATTCTTGACAACGTGCATATATGGGATAATGTTCATCATATTCGGCAACATCTCCGGGAACGCTGTCGCCTTTGGAGTCTATGCAGCCACTGCCGCCGGGAAGAATCCAGCAAGCTCCACAAACAACTACGAAAAGGGTCTAGTCGTAGGTCTCGCGATCCTGACACTCAGTGTCTCTTCTGGTATACACGTCTTCACAAGACGCGGAGGTATCCTTTTGAATAACTTTCTCGCAATCATTAAAATCTTGATCCTCCTTGCCGTGGCTATACTTGGTTTCGTCCATGCAGGCGGCAAGTATCTTCAGGCCACTGGAGCCAGTGCAAGCATACCGGGGGCGATAGATGTTACAGCTGACGAGATCAACAATGCTACAAAGTCCAACTTCAATACTCATGCTTTCCAAACACCAAGCCATGACGTAGCGGACTATGTCGATAGCTTCCTTTTTGCCATATTCGCTTCGACAGGATTTGAACAGCCGTTCTATGCTTTGGGCGAATTCTCACGTCCGAGGAAGGTCTTTTCAAGATACACTCTATTTGCTGTAGGATGCCTCATGATTGTCCTTACCTTGGTCAATGTCAGTTACTATTGCGTCATACCGAAGAATGCTTACAAGGAAGATACGTTGGTTGCAAGCACCTTCTTCCATTACTTGTTCGATTCGGGTGTAGATACACGAAGTGCATACCGAGTCATGGCGGGTCTAGTCGCCCTCTCCTGTTTTGGAAATGTCATAATCACCACCTTTACGGTCGCTAGAGTAAAGCAAGAGATCGCCAAACAAGGAGTCCTCCCATTCTCTCTTTTCTTTGCATCAGGACATACAACGCCTTGGGCTTGGCTCCAAAACCGGTTTGCGTCAGTTCCTCGATCGACATCAACAACTGGAGTGGAAGTAGTCAACCTCGAAGACTACGTGGAGAAAACCCCCATGGCTGCGTTTGGACTTCATTGGGCATCCTCCGTCTTCTTAATCCTCGTCACCGTTGGACTGAAGCCGGAGGTTCAGTATACCTTCCTATCAGCAATCTACAGCTATGTGCTGGTCAATATACTAGGATTGCTTGTCAGTGGCAGCTTGCTATACCTGAAGCTCGATTCTTATTTCCGTGGAGAAAAGGGAATCAACTGGACAGCTAGAGCAGGCTCAACGGGCTTCATCCCATGCGTCAGTCCTATCCATGCCATCATCTATTTTGCTGCAAATTCTTTCATGGTCTTCGCTTCCTTTGCGAAACCCGGTAGGGACTCGGCATATGCGCTAAAGAATGTGGGGTACCCATGGTTCGTTTTGCCTGCCGTTGGACTCTCGTCCTTGTTGCTGGGTGCCGGTTGGTGGACCGGGTTGAAGGGGATTGAATGGAGTCGCAGGAGGAAGTTGGTTGTCTCTAGAACGCCGTACATCGAGAAGGTTGGCGAAGATGAATACGTGCAAAAGGCAGAGCTGGTCGAACACGAATGGATCCCAAATACCAACGACGATAGTGACAGCGAACGGGTTAGTTCGCTCGGTCGGACTTCTAGACAGGGCAGGATTGAGACAGGTTGAGTAGAAATGTACATTTCACCAACGTTTGAGGATGTACTGAATCCAAATTCTTTCTCCAGAATTGAATACCAAATTCCTGAATTCTGCATAGCTGTCATCGCTCCAGTAGCTCAAATAGTCTTATCTCCAGTCCACAAAACAATGTTTATGTGATAACGAATGCCAAGCATCAGGGAGTGTCAGAAGAAATGTCGCGCTACCAAAAATCTACAGAGACTAAAAGTCTAAGTTCAATCACGGAGTTCCTCATCCAAATCTTGGCTATTTAATCTGCCTATTTTCTGATCGAAAATTCATAAATATTAAGTTCAGAATTTTGAGTTGGGTCTCGATCCAATTATCTAGCCAGGGGATGCCAACTGTTCTTTTGTCCTCTCTTGATGCAGGTACCACGCAAAAGAATTGTCCGGGTAGTCAATCAGTAAAAGTTGCTTCTCTATCAGATTGCAGGCTGGCGGGTATATGCCGACATCAAAATCGATCTCTTTTCTTTTGAAGAAATGCAATCTTAATGAAGGTTCCTGCGGCTCAAGAAAACTATGGCATTTCTTCTGGCACCTTCAAGTGGAGAAACTGCTCGACAGCAAATTCCAATTCCCGCTTTGAAGTGGACAGTGAAATGGGGCCACAAAATGGACGCCCATGGTGGTCCTCGGACTTTATTCCTGTCTTGCGTCGAAACCAACGATTCCCCTACTCATATATGCATCCGACCTTTTCGGCAACTAGGATCCATTACAATTTACATGACAATTCGTTTAACTCCATTTCAAAAATGAAGATTTCGCTTACCCTCGTCGCCCTCAGCGGCATCAGCGCACTTGCCAACAGTTCAATACGAAATACTCAGCAGTCCTGTACCGAGTCTGCTACCGAGCAAACGTCTACGGTAGAGGTCATAAAGACGATCACCAAAAGCGAAGGCCCTCGACGCTTGAGAGGCTTCCCGCGAGTTTCCCGTCGAAAGCCAGATCCATTGTTTGACCAATATGTTTCGCACGCGTGCAGGTACGACCAGCAGAAAAGTGATACGAGCACCTGTACGCACAACAACTGTTCGACGCTCGCTTTTACGTACTGCTTTAGGACATCGTCATTAGGGACTGCTCAAGAATATATATCGCAATATACTGCATCTGCAGATCAAAAGAGTTGGCTTTCACCAACTGGTCCTGCTGATGTATACGAAAACCAGTACAGCAGAATTTCCAGCATCTTCCATGAAGGGAAGAGCACGATACTCGGTATGAGTACTTTTACTTGCCATAACGAACGGTCAATATCAAAAGTTACGAGGGGATACACCTCACCACAGACCGCATCCGCAAATCCAGATGCCAGGATAACCCAACCGACCACCTCTCCTTTCTCTTACGACAAGCTTGGAGAGGAGACCCATACACCCGCAAACGAGCGGCATCCAGTGCCTGACATTAGCCCCCATACTGGCAACAATGAGGTACCTATCGTGACAACTGTCGTCACTTACATCACTGAGCGTAAAACCCAGTATCTTCCAGTCGTCAACGATTTCAGAGACCCGATCAGGATGAAGGGGCCCGTCAGTGCCAAGAGTCGGAAGAGCGTCATCGTCGTCACGTTACACGATCTCTTAAGGAGCGAATGGGTATCGTCGGAAACGTTTGTCCCGTTCGTGGTCAGCACTCCCAGTATCGACCTGCGCAGCCTGACAGCGGTAGCTCGGCCGCCAACGCCGATGAAGTCCACAATTCGTACTTCACGTGCAATTCATTGTAAGTCCAGGTGATCCCCTCGAAACCTTGACAGTGAATGATCAGGTGGTTGTTAAACAAGGCGATTCTGTCCAAACCCCGACAGTAGAGGCTGAGGTTGTTGCAAGTCCAGGTGGCTAGGTGTGAGACTGAAGACAATTTCACCTCATGGGTGCACTACACCTAAATTGAATGGCTTCAGATTGAATTTCAACAGATTCCAGGAGCGCGACCGGTGCAAAAGCAAGACTACCGAGTGCTACAAGGAAAGGGAGAAATGAGATTGGAGGAGCTCCAACCTCAGAGCGCGGCGGAGCATGACCAAGTGGTTTGGAAGCGAAAGGGAAACTTGGAGGAGCTTGAAAACACGGCGGGATATTGAATGCGGAGCGTCTAATTAGAAGTAGCAGCCAGTATGCGTGACTACCTGTGGACTGACGAAGCGTGAAGCCAGCTTTTGGGACCATTGCCAAAAAGTGTAGCTTGCTTTTTTTTGTTCCTATTTTTTGCAGTGTATCCAGAAAGGGTTAGAGTTGTTTAAGTATTAGGTCAGGCACCTACCCAGGTATCTGGTGAGTAAGGTAGTGTTTCTGTACAATTAGGTAAAGGCATGCACTGAGTTGGGGTACCATGCATCTCGCAAGCCTATAGGGATTATTGAAGAATACAGTCTATTGCACATGGTCAATGCCGAACTCTCTTGGGAAGCAGCTCTATTCTTGCAATATTCTTCCGTTCCGCTCGTATGTGTGAGGAAAAGTCTTTGTCACTAATTAGCGATAGTGGTCATTTGAGTGTCCCGGTCCGTTCCCCGGAGTCACCGCCCTCCTCATTTCTTCTGTTCGTCACGTTGTCTATGGGGGTGAGAGTGAAGAGCTTCTTTGCTATGCTATGGTGAAGGAGAGACCATCAATCGAGGCAACTGCTTCACTTGCAGATCCTCCTTCCTCAACGTTGTCCGTGGATCTTTAGTAGTTTCGGCTTGCGTTTGTGCCTTTGGCCATCACCGAAGTGTGCTGCATCGAAGTCACCTTGTACGATGGCATCACTTCAGACTACGGCAATAAAGCAGGCCAAGATCACTGACCAGGATGGAAGTCCTAGCTCACATTGGAGCTCCGAGCAGGAGAGAGTGTGATGATCGATATGAAGCCCAAGCGCGTGCATACGCAGACTTCCGACCTGCCACTTCTACCAGATTTCCAGAACCTGCTGGGAGCCTTTCAGATGCAGCGGATGACCAATCCACAGCATTCATCGAAGAAACTCAACTCGCCGCAGCTGTGCTCCAGACCGAGTTATTGACATCTTCTTTACAAGAGCTCGTCGACTGTGATACACAGACAAACGACGACGAAGATCAGGCAGCTATGGAAGAGGATGTTGTTTTTCTTGGTCAGGCCTCTCGCACTCCCTCTCAAGTCGAACACAGCCTATCTTCTCCACAAGCCCATGTGCACAACGGGAGCCTGCTCTCCAGCGGCGATACAAATGAGCAAGATCAGCCAGTCCCCTACATGGCCGTGGGACAAGGGAAGGGCTTCGGGGTGGCTTTTACGGGGTATTCGAATCAAACAAATGCTGGAGAAGTGATTGATCTTCGTTCACCCAGCCCGGATCTCAATGCTCAGCAATTCCGCAAGAGCTTGTTTCTTCCTGAAGAAAGTCCTCTACAAAAAGCCAAAGACACCTCGACGGCCAGCCCTATCTATCAGAATGGAAGCGGCACCTTTTACAAATTGTATCGCCACGTCGGGCTCGACATGTCTGAGGCTGAAGATCAAGTTGATCAAATTCACGGAGTCTATTCACGACTTATGCAAGAGCAGCGATCAGATACTCAGACGAAACCGGTCTTCCTTGTCAACGAAGAAACATCTGGCGACATTCAACCTGCCGCAGGTCAGCCCAGATCTCAGCCGCAGCTTGAGCCTCGGCAACAGTCTACGATTGAGTTGGAGAGCCCCTCAATTGATTTTCGAGAGTACCCATATGGCTTTTCCGTGGATAACCTGCCAATAGGAACGTTGAAAGAAATGCCCTCTCAATTGAACGGAGCAGCCACGACTCTCAAGCGACTCACTACTATTCCCGACCTCCAGGGCAAGTACGATCCTATTGAACGCACGCGAGAGCTTGGACCCTACGAGCGCGCGAAGTGGTGTGTTGACACATCACGATGGTCTCCGGAAATACAACTGGGCTTTTGGGAGTGGTTGCAGAGGCACGGAAAGGACGGGCGCTTGGGGTGGAGTATCACATTCTGGAGAGAACACGACAAACACGCTGACACCAGGACTGCTTGTGAGAATCTGGGAATGGTGACTGTCTTTTGTTGGCCAGAGGTCATTGAGCATATCTACCTAGCAATGTATGTGGCAAGCAGGAGCAAGATTGTGGGGACTGGAGCGACCCTGAGGACTGGGGCTGAAGGAGAGCTGATTGTACGCATGCGCTGAAAGCATTCAGAAAGACGTGCATCATGCGCATCCGTCTGTCATTATCCGTAGCCGTCAAAAACAAATGGTACGGTGGTATCTATGGAAAAGCACTGGACCACGGACAGCCATTGCTCCAAATTTGATGCCATTGAAATTGTGCTTGTGCAGATGTGGCGGCCGAGGCGGGTAACGGGGGGCTATGACAACCTCGGCGCCACCTGCGTCTTTCGCCGGACTCTATCTCGGCCTTGATAGAAACCTAATGTTTAACTGCTGTTCTCCTCTCTCTGACACCTGTACTTTACCGTAAACCCTGCGGTATTTCCTGACAAATCGCTGAAAGCCTCCTCTGCCCAAAATGTCATTCCTCGGCGGCGCAGAATGCTCGACAGCCGCAAATCCCCTCAGTCAATTCACCAAACATGTGCAAGATGATAAAACACTGCAAAGAGATCGGCTGGTGGGCAGGGGACCAAGTGGGCTGCAAGAAAGCTTGCGGAGTCAAGCTATGGCTCCAGGCAGCCAGGACCAGGTAGGAATTCCGGAGGAGGGTGTGCCGTTGTAGACATCTTTGAAGGTGATGAGATCAAAGCATATCTGCTGACACAATCCCGCACGAAGGTGATGAACGATTTCATGCAGCAGCAAGGCCAATTGCCTCAAGGACCAGGCCCTGCATCTCCTTTTCTAATGGAGCAGATGCGGCAAGAATTGGAACAGACAGCATCACAGAGACCAGCCTCACAGTCGCAATGGGCTTCTGAATTTACTCCTGGATTAGAGGAAGCCACAGTACGGTATCCCTCGTTACGAAGCAATGGATTCAATCCTGCCGAGTTTGCAAAGTACCAACACATTCAGACTGGCAATGCTGTAAGGGAAACTCGTACGAAATCACCACCTGCTATGAATGCATACCAACGGCCGATGGGATTGGGCTACACGATGGGCATGAACGGCATGAATATGGGTATCGGGATGATGCCTCAATCATACAGCGGATTGGGAACGCAAAGATTAGAGGGAGAAGGCAAGGGCAAGAGCCGAATGATCGAACTAGACGATAAAGACTGGGAGGCGCAGTTCAAAGAACTCGAGTCCGACCAAGTAAACTTAGACGATATGGACGAAGAAGCACGAGAAGCAATGGAGAGGCAGTTGAACGACTTAGACAGGTCAGTTCTCTCCGAGAGCAACGACTTTGGCGATTTTGAGAGCATCTGGCGAGGAATACAAGCTGAAAATGCCGCTAATGCTAGAGACCTCGTCAACGAGGAGACCTTTCCCGAGGGCATGCATCTCGGCGACGACTTCGACCGCTTCGAGGGCTTCGATAGCCTCCACACTCACCTTCCTACCCAAGACCCCGAACTCGGCAATTACCTCTTCGAGCAGGAGAACCCCTTCAATGATATGCATGACCCCTTCAGCGAAGGCATGCAAATTCTGAATGAGGGCGGGAATCTCTCGCTTGCGGCACTCGCCTTCGAAGCCGCTGTACAAAAGGATCCCCAACATGTCGATGCCTGGGTCCGACTCGGCAGCGCACAGGCTCAAAATGAGAAGGAGTCTCCTGCCATCCGCGCCCTCGAGCAGGCCGTCAAGCTTGACCCAGCCAATCTGGAAGCGCTTATGGGTCTCGCCGTCTCTTACACAAATGAGGGTTACGACAGCACTGCCTACCGGACTCTTGAGCGTTGGCTCGCGACCAAGTATCCGGCTTTGCTCTCCGGGCCTCTGCCTTCCAATTCTGGCGATGGCGGAGATGAACTCGGTTTCACCGAGCGCCATGTCCTTCAACAGCGCGTGACAGACCTCTTTATCCGTGCTGCGCAGCTGTCGCCCGATGGCGATGCCATGGACCCAGACGTGCAGGTCGGACTCGGCGTGCTATTTTACGGTGCAGAAGAATACAGCAAAGCGATCGACTGCTTCGGGGCCGCGCTTGCTAGCTCCGCCCAGGGGACCACGACGCGCGAGGATCAGCTGCACCTGCTGTGGAACCGGCTGGGTGCGACGCTCGCGAACTCTGGCAGCAGTGAGCAGGCGATCGAGGCCTACGAGCGTGCGCTCGAGCGGCGGCCGAATTTTGTGCGGGCACGATACAATTTGGGAGTCAGCTGTATCAATATTGGATGCTACGAGGAGGCGGCGCAGCATTTGCTGGGCGCGCTGGCGATGCATCGTGTCGTGGAGCGCGAGGGGGCGGAGCGGGTGAGGCAGGTGATTGGGGATACCGGGGGGCCGGATGGGAAGGGAGTCTTGGATGAGAAGGAGCTGGAGCGGTTGGTGCAGCAGAACCAGAGCACGAATCTGTATGATACGCTGAGAAGGGTGTTTAGCAGTATGGGTCGGCGAGATTTGAGCGATATGGTGGGAGCGGGCATGGATGTCGATGCGTTCAGGGGCGAGTTTGACTTTTGAAGGTTTGAAAGAAGTGCCCAGCTTCAGTAGGTGGACCGGCAAAGCTTGATTTGCTGAACCAGAGCTGATCCCGCCTCAGATGCACGACTTCATGCCTTCAGTATCTCCACCTTTCTCATCCGACCCGCTACCTACGCAAATACGTTCCATCCGCCACCCGCATGCATAGCTTTCTAGTCACCGCCGCTTTTCTACCGCTTCTCTTAGGACGTTGATAACCTCTCCCGCGTTCTTCGCCCCGAACACCGCGCTTCCCGCAACAATGACGTTTGCGCCCGCCTCCGCCGCCGTATCGATTGTACTTCCGGATAGTCCGCCATCGACCTCTATGTTCAGAGACGGGTAGCGCTCCCGAAGCGCGGTAACCTTGGGCATCATGTCGGCCATGAACTTTTGGCCTCCAAAACCAGGCTCGACGGTCATGACAAGGACCATCTATGGTGCGTGATTAGCGCAGAGGTGAGCTTAGGAAGAGGGGAATGACAAACATCCGGCACTTCGGCTTTCTCGGGATTGTTGAGAATATCCCATAGCACGGCAACGCTGGTCTTGGGTTTGATCGCAATGCCAGCCTGCATACCGAGCGAATGTATATAACTAATCATTTCTTTTGGGTTCGTCTTCGCGTCCGACGTCTCTTCGGGCGATTCGGCTGCGGTCGAAGAGAGGGCGGCTTCGTAGTGAAAGCAGTAGAGGTCACAACCAGCTTTCTGGAATTCGCGGACCCACTTCTTGGGCTATTGTTGCCATTGCCGCTATTAGCCAGCTAGTATCTCAGCATTCGAAACTATCCAAGGAATGCCGGTGTGTGTGCGAGAAAGCAGACGCGGAATTAGGCGCATTTTCCACCCCCCAAGCTCGCACCCAACTACTACGCGGAGCTGAGAAAAGACCAAAGAAAACCTCCTCAGACACCCACCTCCGCAATCATCATGTGACAATCAAACGTCCCTCTGTCCCCCTTCTGTGCCGGTCGATCCACATAGGGCCGGATCTTGGCGACAACGGGCGCGCCAAAGGTCAAGTTGGGCACGAAGTGGCCGTCCATGATGTCGACATGGACCCAGTCGCAACCGGCGTCGAAAATGCGGGCACACTCGGCACCAAGATTGGCAAAGTCGGCGCTGAGGATGGAGGGGTTGACGATGGCGGCGGGGCGGGACATGGTGGAATGGGAATGAGACAGGCGGGTGGGGGAATTTGGGAATGGAGGAAGGTGGAGATCGGTACGCGCGGCGAAGTCTAGGTGGCTGAAAAGGAATCGATTGAAATTATAGGACCGGGAGAGATTAATCGGTAAGGTATATGAGATGAGGTGGTTGGATAGAAGTTTGAAAAAAGCTTCAGAATGACGTCGGCGGGGTATTGGAAGAGCCCCGCCATGCACACTCAGCAAGTAGATGGACAATCGACGCTCAAGATTATGAGTTGTGTCTTGGGGAAGTCTTTGCTTCAGAGATTTGCATATTCAGCTCTGAAATGTGAGATATCTATCCACGATACCAAAGCTATGCCAGAGTCACCTTTGCTCCCCAGACGCCTTTCGCTATGCCTTAGCAATCCTTTTGGTCCTCTGAGAGATCTTCAGTTACCTATGGAGGTCGTCCTGTCACAGAGGTATGCGATCATTTCGAACTCCTGCTCAGTAAGCCATGTGCATCTCATAAAACTTCGGGTACTCGTTTTGTAACATCGTCGTCACTCGCTCGACCTCTTCGGCCAATCCCTGTACATTGGCATCCCATTTCCGAAGGGCGCTTGCCGAAGTTACATCGCCCTGGCTCTGGCCCACCTGTAGTTTATCTCCGTGTCCCTCTCCTTTAAAATACACCAGCTCATCAATTTGATCGATGTAACCTGCCAGCCGTCCCTGCTCGATCATCTTGGCCGCATCACGCTCCGCGCGCTCCTTGTCCACTCCCAGAATCTCTGCTAGAGCGTCAAAGTGAATGTTGGCGTACAGCCTACTCGTCGCGAGCAGGTTGTGGTCAAGAATGGCCTTGTTGAGGACCGTAGAGCCGTCGGATGTCGTGGCAAGCTGGTGCGGCTTGAGCTTATCCGCAAACGCCTTCACCTCCGCGGGCTCCAACAGGCGGTCCAGGAAGATTTTTTCTAATATCGCATGTTCTTCAGTTGATACTGCCCGGTCATCCTTGTACAATCTTGCCAGCGTGCGGGATCTCTGCGGACCTGCTGGAGCGAGGACGGCGCACTTAATGGCTTCTGAAAGGGTTGTGAGGCGCTCCTCCTCTTCCACCAACGGTTCTAAACTGATTGCTAGATACGCTGAGCTAGCATCTAGGAATAGTCGCTGCGAGTCCAAGATGCGCGCTTGACAAAGCTGAAAGTGCACACGGGTTTCGCGGTTCTGAACATCGTAGAGGATATTCTTGACGCGATTCAGATAGCCGTTGGCAGAAGTAGGGTCTTCTTCCTCGAGGTAACATCGTACGATGCGGATCCAGAGTTCGGCCTTGTAATCGGCAGAGACAGGACGGTTTGGTGAGTCAAGGGTGATACTCTGCAGCACCCTTGCGGCTGAAGTATAGTCCTCTTCTAGCTGGAAAGTTTCGGCGAGATTCTCCTTGATTGCAGTATCATGCTCTTCGAAAGACCCGACTTTAGGGTGTAAGAGCTCTAAGGTCTGTTGTCCGACTTCAGTTTTGATGTTTGGGTTGTCGATTTTTTTGAAGTACTGAATAAACTCGGAGAGCAATGGTCTCGAAGATACGATGCTGAGTGTGTCGCCTAAAAGCGATTTGATGTAGGCAATGAGGTTTGGCGCGAGAGTGTCGGGTGTAGCGGTTTCGACGATTTTGTGGAGAAGCTGGCTGTATAAAGTGGCCGTGTTTGGGGAGTTGGAAGATTCCAGTTGTTCGATAGCTGATGTTATTTCGGTTGATGCAAGAGGTGTAGTGTCCATGTTCGCAGCGCCAATTTGCAGCGATGGCTTGAACTGACTGAGCTTGAATGTTGCGTCGGGGTTGAAGCTAGATGAGCTCACAGTCAGTGAAGCGGGACAAAACCATGGCAACGCATGTGAGGACTTCGCTCTTTACCTTCTTCACCTTTCACACCATCTTCCACCGCGCCTCACGTCTCAGACCGGTTTGACTCGTGCTACGTAACAATTTTGATTATGTCATAGAACCCTAATTACTTGGCCAAGCCGCGCCTTCCACCGTCTGTCCCTTTTGTCATCATGAACGGTCTTGGCGTTAAGAAAGAGGAAGAGCCGACTTTCAAATCAGAGATGGATCCTTACGGTGGTCCGGCTTTAGACGATGATGACGCTTATGAGGATACTGGAGAGCTCACGATTCCCGAAAGCCAAGCTCTCTGGCTAACAAGAGTACCGGACTATTTATGGGAAGCGCTGTCTGGTCTCAATGACGATGATGAGATAGAGATTGGCAAAGTCAGAATCTGGGAGCAAGGAGGACAGGAGAAAGTACGACTCTATAGTTGCAGCACATGACTGAAGCACATTCATTCTAACTGCCGACGCATCAGGTTAAGTTGGACCTTGACGATCGCAAGGAATTTCAAGAGGTCCCAAAGGCTTATGATTTGCCCATCATCAATAATGATCTCAAGAATACGTTTTTATTCTCGGAAAAGAATCAGCCTGGATACAAAGCATCGGGCTTGGGACAGAAGAGATCTCTGCTGGGGGCGGGTTCAGATGGCGGTCCAGACAGCAAACGGCGCAAGCCGTTCGCTAATTCGATACCGAGTAGGCGCGGCAATTAAATAGATGGAACTTACTTGCTGACGATTGGATTTAGAACAAACGGCATTGGTCGGTTTTGGGAAGCACGAGGTGAACTGCTTGGCAGTTGAAAATGCCGAATACCGGCGATTAATGGACGAGCGAATGCGGAAGCTGTTTCAGCCCAAGCATACTACCACCTTCCTTCAGCCAGACCAAGCGGATGAGGCACGCTTGCTGCAGAACAGTCAGAAGACGAAACTGGAGAGATTCATTGTAAGCTGTCAGGTCTTAAGTCTTTTACGTATCGCTGAAGTTGTCTAAAGGTCCCCGCCAGCTTCAAGCCCAAGAAGCCACAAGAAAACAAGAATGTACGCATCGCAGCGCAGGAACTCATACCTTGGCTCATCGAGCTGTTCTCGGAATACAAGTATTGGCCACTCAAGCAATTGCGACACAGGACAAAGCAGCCGGAGGCCTTTCTCAAAGAGACACTTGGGGAAATCGGCTACATGGTCAAGTCTGGGCCCTTTGCTATGCTTTGGACGTTACGGGAGGAGTATATGATGCGGCTCCCCGCCACTGTCAAGGAAGAGCGACCGCCAGAGGATGAAATGGGAGACGACGAAGATGAGGAGGAAGAATTGAAGATGGAGGACGTAAACATCTGAAGGTGGAACATGCCTTTGTGACTGCTCGGGTATGGCGTTGATAGGTCCGGTGGCTGTGCATTTCCCGGCGTTGGTTACGCTGCAAGTGCTTGGGTAGGTAGGCATTTGGTGCTCTTGGCGTGGCGCGATAGGTCGGTTTCTTTCGGAAGGGGGGCTGTCTCATGGTGGGAGTATCGGCACCACTTTTCCAAAGCAAAGCGGGAGTTGAATCAATCGCAAGCTTCAACTAGCTTATAGTGTAGACATGAGCGCACTGTCGATGAATTGCTAGTGTCGCGATCAAGAATGCCTTCAGCCGCCAATTTGTCATTCGGGTGTATTGTCCAGAATACATGTAAAACAGTCGTTCACAACACGGGATGAGCGCGTGCTTCCGTCGTTCGGTTTGAAAGATAGCATGTGCAAAACGATCGGATGGCGTTCGCGCAATGTTGCAGCCAAAGAACTGTTACTGCAATTGCTCAGAGCTCAGCTCAGTGTCTCAGTACGACTGCATCGCTCCAAACGGTGCCCGACAATGTGACTGCGGCATCAAACGCTAGCTCTTCGCACGTTTGGCGCCCCCGTTCTCGCCCGGCGCCACGATCGAGCACAATCGCGATTCATAGCGACTCATTCAGATTGCCATCCCGTGTTGGGGGGAAACGACTCATGAGATCCCACCGAAAATCCCACCTAAGGCTTCATTGCGATCCCACTGTGTTTGGGCATCCACAAGGCACCGCCGGCGTATCAGTTTGTCCAACACGCAGGCGATTACTGGATTAGGATGCCTGTCTGGGCTCTTGCACTTGCATCCTTCCCGCCGCGGCGGAAGCTAGAGAGGGTGGATGGCATCGAACATCCCAGGGTCAATCAGCAAAGGATAGCCCTGGCTTCTTGTCGGGCAAGCAACGGCTAAAGGCAGGGATGGAGAGTCAGATTGGGCACTGATCAGCCCTTTGGGGATTGATTGGCTTGCGGGCCGTCGCGAAAAAAAGCCATAGCAAGAGAAGAGGATCTCGGCAGGTCTGCTTGCGCTCGCAGTGCCGCATCGACCTCTCCACCATGGCGTCATTCGCCCCAAAATACATACGAAAGTTTCATGACCGCGATTTCGGTGACTGCCCGGCGCAAGATGACTCTGCTATGCGACAGAAATCATTTTTTCTCTTTCGTCCTTGATCCAGGTTGAGGATAATGGAGGAGGCTGCCGAGCGGAGGATCGCAGCAAGTACGGAATATATGATCATGACAGACAGGACGGGCTCATGTCAGATGCAGCGATGCGAGCGTGTTGTGCAATGGGAACGTCTCCCACGCGTGCGACCAGGAGTCACAGTGTACCAGCTGTGGCTCGTCTCGTCCCCCGTCTCGCCAAACCCTCGGCGTCGTCGGGCGGATCTTCCATGCAAGCCGTCAGCCAAGCAGCCCCTCACTTTTGTCGCCCAACATGCCATCAAGGTTCGAGGCTAGAGAGCGGTGAGTTCCGATAGACTCAACACCTTTTGTTGTGCCTCTGCTGCTTCGCGAGGCGCCGCCGTCCATGACACAATGGATGGATGATGCTGTGGGAGAGAGGGCGAGATGGACGGCAGGCTAAACAGACAGTCCGTCACGTCGTCAGCACTGCTCCATGCCATGACTCTCGCATGGTCTTCTGATTTCGGAGCGGGGGGACACGGCTGCAAACCGAAGGCGGCAGTGGATGGTCAGACTGCACCGGATTGATTGATGGGAATTACCCGTTTTCGACGCGACTGGCACGAGCCGCCAGGGCGGTTCACCAACGCATCTCTCCACTGCCGCTCGACATCCCGGAGCAGAGCATCGGGAGGGAAAAGTCGAGGACGATTGCAATCGCTGGCCTTCAGATCAACGCCGAGGCTCGTCTGTCCCAAGCGAGTCTAGTTGCAGCGGTGTACCTAGGCCTATCTACAACCTGGGTACAAGTAGGTTCCGGAGCGGCCCTTCGCTTTGGTCTGCCGCCGGCACAATCAGTCATGCGCAAATCATCCTGGCAACAGGATCCAGCATGTGGAAGCGAGGCCAGCCGGAAGATCAAGTCAAGCACGCATCTCTTCGTCTGGCAGCGGCTGCTCCAAGGAAGAAGCAATCAGCCATGTAGCGAGAGAAGATGAGACGAATGAGGCCGAGTTTAAGCTGACGTCGGAGAATGGATGCTCTTAAAGTTGCGGAATTCGCAGCATCACGAGCATCAGGCATACTCACGGTTAGGTTACCCCCAGGTAGGTAGGTCTCTAAGTACCATCACCCCGGTAGTACAGAGGCAGGTCAAGGCCTGGTCGCCAATATTTTGAGGGCTAGGGAAGCCTGCTGCTCCTCCCCCTCCCTCCAGCGCGGCCATTCACCAGCGAGCGACTGGCTCCAGAGGTACCCCCTTCGTTTGCACAGGGCCCACGCTCCCACTCCTGCAATCTGTGTCATTGGCGCCGTGGCCAAAGAGGCCCCCGATGCATCACGATGACGGATGCTCAATGCGGGCCAAGTTGGGGGAGAGGGGACATAGGGGGAATTGGGGGGAGTAGGTCCAGTCCAGCACCCGCCCAATTCGCCCAACCCACCGTGGCGGCGGATGCTGTGAGGCCAAAGCAAACGAGCGTGTGGAGAGAGGCAGCGGGCAGCGCCAGATGCTCAAGCCAGTGGATTTGGCAGGCGGCCCGTTGATTACGCACAATGCAGGTGTACCCGAACTTCCCAGGCGTGCTGATCGAGGCGGCGAATGGCAAGGCGGCCCGGTTGGCAATGCATCCTGCTCTCCACGGGATCTCACTCTAGCCCAGCGCGCTGCGAAGCCTTGCCCCCACCTCGTTCGCTTCTTCATATTGCAAGCATTCCCAGCCTTTTACCACCTCCTCCGCACTCTGTCCGGACAATCTTTGCTCCTTTCAATCGCTGCCGACGCGTTGCCACCGACGCTGTGCCGGTCCTCTCGCCCATCTTCTCCTCTGGCTCTTGCTCGCCTTCTGGACCACCACTCCTACCTCACCATCGCGCTCCACGCCAGCACGGGGCTGGACGAGACGCTCCCGCTCGGCACCGCCGACTCACCGCTTCCACGCTGCCGAGACCGGTACTTGGTCACCCGCCATGATAGACCCCTCCAACTTTGCCTTTGCATCCCGCCCATCTCACCCTCCCACCGATCGACACCGTCCAGCCCGCTTTACCCGCGACGACTTTGCCTCGCTCGACTGCCCTGTGCCGGACTCTGCCTCAACAATGTCGCCGTCCAGCTCGCAATTCCGGAGAGAGTCCTTCCAGGCCAGCGACCCGGACACGGCCACCATCTACTCGCCGGACGGCGGAGGATGGGATGGCGCCAGTGCCTCTGCTGGCCTGGAGCGGAATTCCAATCCCGCCAACCCCTTCTTTGACACGCACACGAACAACCCGTTCATGCGCATGGATGCCTCACAGCAAGCTGTCTACGGGCAGCAACCGTCCGCTCCTTGGTCCTTTGAGAACGAGTCCGGCACCTGTACCCCGACCGTGCCTACGTATGATCACTTTGGCCTAGACTTCGACAATGAAGCTCACCCTCCGTACTCCGCTGGCCTGGAATCGACGGGCATGTCGTCAGCATTTGGTGGCCTGCCCTACAACAACAGCAACAACAACAACAGCAGCAATGTCCGGCCCAGCTCAGTATTCCAAGCACCCCCCGCTGCTACTCCACTGTCGCCGCAAGCACCCTCGGATTGGACCAACATCACCTCCCAGGATGCAGAGCCGCGTCCCTTCTCGCGGCAGATGCGACGATCGAGTCCGGCTCTATCTCAAGCGTCCGCCTTGCGGAGGCGTGCTGCCGACGGGGGCATCCGCAAGAAGAATGCCCGCTTCGACATCCCTGAAGGCCGCACCCTGGACACCATTGACGACCTTATCAAGAATTGTAGCAATGAGTCCGACCTCAAGGAATTAAAGTCTCAGAAGAGGCTTCTCCGGAATCGACAGGCAGCGTCAGTGATTTTGTTCTTTTCAACGGATTGGTTCGTCTCAGTCCTGCTAACGTGTGTGTGTACAGGCTTGACTCCAGGTCACGTAAGAAGCAGTACACTAAAGACCTAGAGACTGACAAGAAGTACTATATGGAAGAGATTGCTGCTCAAAAAGAGCTCATTGATAAGCTCACTATGCAGCTTAATGACCTGAAGATGGAGAGAGAACGTGAGTACCTCGAATCGCAGGAAGTAATGCGCAACCTGCAGTTTGAACGCGAAGAGATCGTTGCCCGACATACCCTGGAGACTGGAGATCTCCGCAAGCGGGTGTCTATACTTAGCGAGCAACTCAAAAATAGCACCATGCCAATGTCTGCTGCTCCCAGCTCGGCTGGCTTCAATGACCTGGGCCTGGGTATGGAATCCCTCAACATGTGTCAAGACTGGGAATGGATGGTCGATCCCAACGGCATGGAACCGGAGTCCACCGCCACGGTCAATTCAAACGGCATCCCAGAAATGCAACCCACCCCAGAGCTAGCATCCCACCATCAAGAGTCGGCGCTTGTTCCATCTCGCAAGGTGGATGGCGACAAGGCTGTTCCCACTGGCCTTCTTCTCATGCTCCTCCTCTGCGGCGCGTTCGTCGCCTCCAAGTCGCCCGGTCACAATGCGCCGCCCATTCGCATGCCCGACGATGTCCGCGAGGCTTCTGCCCACGTCCTCGACAATATCTTCAAGGACGCCGGCGTCGCGCCCGCCAGCACGTCTCAGCTCCCAGCTCACCGCGTCTCCGGGTTTGAACCGCATGCCTCTCAGCCCCCTTGGTTGCAAGCCAAATCACACACCATTACCGGTGCTGAATTTGCCCGTCTCACCGGCCCCGCTACCTCGCTGGATGCGCTCCACCACGACCTCACCGCGCCGAGCAAGGACCAAGAAGCTGAGCAGGTCTTCGGCATGACCCCCGCGCTCTACAACTCTCTTACTGCGCCACACCACCGACATTCCCACCATGCTGACCTTGCCGTCATGCACTCTCCGCCTCTTACCAATGCCGACGAGCACCACATCGCGACGCAGTCGCCCTCGCCCTCCACTGTGGGCGCGGGCAGCAGTCGGCGTCGACTGTTAGCGGAGACGTTGGCGAGCATGCGCGAGTCCGGGGGCCGGGAGAGCGCGGCGCAGGTGTATACGCGGAGTTTGCTGTGGAATGAGGTTCCGGAAAATGTCGTGCAAGAGTTTAAGCGGATCGTGGAGCAGAGTAGCGGTGGCGCGTCCATAGGGAAAGAGGATGGAAGAGAAATCGAGGTGGACGTGTAAGGTGGAAGTGTCAAGCATTACGGAGAAATGAGCGCTCAGACTCGCTTGTTTACTTGATGTGCTCTACGAGGATCGCGACAATCCTTCTACATCTGGTCATTTCTACCTGTCTATTTATGCGACGTCTGGTTTTCCTGATAGCTCTCTGGTCTGGTCGGTTTCCGGTTTTGGGCATCCTTTTATCTGTTCGCGACGGTCCGCGCTAATTCGCGGCTTTCCTTTTCTTGCAAGCGAAGCAAACAGCACGCACACAACTTTCTTGGAATCAGTCCATCTGACTTCGATTCAGCTATTTCCACTTTTCTGTGCGGGAGGCTCTGGTTACGGAACATTATATACACGAGACAGCTTCATCAGCATCATTTCTTCACGGATCCGATTCTGAGATAATCTGTTCTGCGTACGCAGTCGACTTCTGGGGTTCGTGCTTTCACCGGAGCAAGCGAGTTTAGCGATCCTTCTTTTTGGGCTTCTGGGTGATTCGGTAGCCTTGCTGTTCTGCGTTGGACTCCAATGTGTTCATTCTCAGTCTTTTTTCTTGTTTTGGCTTCTCAATGAACATGGTATTTAACGACAGATTGAATTTTTATGCAGACGATGATGATGACGACGACGAGAACGACAAGAGATGAGCATGAGATTTGAGGGCTCGATGATGATGAGAGCTTTGGAAACGTGAGACGATTGCGGAGGATCATGATGACAGTGACGACGACGATGACGATTGGGGAAGCTTCTGGAGCAAATGTGAAGAGGGAGATGCCATTGGGTTACTGGTGGACTTTGTGGCATTTTCCGTGTGCATGTTTGTGGGGGTATGCGGCAGGATGGCAATTTGATACCAAACATCTCTTTACATAACTTTTATATGTCTATCTTGGTTTGCCAAAATTTCTTCTCAGTTTCTATATAATGCAGGATTTGTGTGTTTGCTTTGCTATTTCGGGACAAATTGGGCAAAATGACTGAGTATCATTATTGCGCGGATCAATTGAAACATTTTTGTTCGTTACCCAGTTGTGAAGAAGATACAGACGTCATGCCTAGAAGATGCTCTCTGCGGATATAGAGTAAGCTTGCCCTGGCCTTTTGCAGGCAAGCGAGAGTCAAGTAGGTACCCTTCATCGCACGTTATGCAGGGCAACAACCGTCGAGACTATCTCGATAAAGATACTACTTGTAGCAAGAGCCCATTTGCTTTCGAACCTCTCATATCCCCAACGCTCTCGCCTTCCCTCTCTCTCGCCCCGACATCGGCATCCCTCCCCTTCAAGATTGGCCCACAGGGCGGCAAATCCTACGCGACATGAAACGACCCAACGGCAGCGGCCTGCCTCAGCCCTGAGGATTCCCCCCGGGACGCCTCACATCCTCTCCGTCATCAATCACCTACATACTTACCGTCTTACGTGACCCACACGCGCACCTTGGTTCTGGGATTTCCGGCACAGGCCGGAAGGTAGCAGCCAGGCACGAGACCCAGGTTCGAGTCAGCACCCGCTGTGCTAACAGGAGCGACGGAGCTTGGCAGGACGGAGGAGTGGAAAAGGAATGGGAAGGGGGGGGAGAAAGAGGGGAGGAGAGAGGCCAGTGATTGACTGGTTTCCGGAGATTGAGGAGAAAGGGCCGATAAGGGCACGTCAATTGCGCTCTTCGTCCAAAATGACAAACGCAACAGCTAGGACGTTTTAGGGTCGTATTTTTCCTTCCAGATCCTGTGATGCAGAGACAGTTAGTCGCTGTTCGAGCACGGGGGATGGATGTGCAGAATGTCGGTGTCATGAGACGGGGTGGAGGCAGATGAAAACAGGTTGCGGGCACCAGTGGTGATGAAGATGACGAGAGCTAGGGGATTGAATTGAGCACAGCGCGCGACGCGAGGAAGAGAGACCATAGGGGAGAGCCAGCAAGTAGAGGGCGCATGAGCGCGTGCTGATCAGATTTGGCGGAGAGGCGTGGGAGGCTGTCGCAGAGATCGGCCGTGATGACTCCGGAACAGGTGGTATGCCTTGGACAAATAGGATTATTGCCAAATGGGCAGACTTGGACCTAAAGCGGAAAGTCGGCTGAGAGCAGATGTGTATGGCAGCGTGACCAGGACGGGATAGCGGAGAGACGAGCGAGAGCCGACAAAGAGAAGAGTGGGACATAAACAAGAGTGTGGACGGATGTTTCCGTTGATGATTGGGACGTGGTCACGGTCGGGGATCGTGGTGTGGACGGAGAGGAGTCGGAAGCCAAAGGTGCGCTGCCACGTGTAACGCTGTCCGAATCTAGCTCGAAACCCCTCCCCCCTTCAAGCCCAGAAATACCAAGTCCCCAGCTATGGCTTGAAGGGCTAGCTCGCCAACCCCCAGCAAGCTGTTTCCCGCCAAAGGTAAGCTCCAAATTAAGCTCGAGAGTAAGGTTGGCAGAAAGTGGGGGAAGGGCGTTGCGCAGGAGGTCACAGCAGAAGGTGGGTAGAACGAAGCGACGGGTGCATTGCTCAAGGCAACACCGCGGAGCATCCAAGAAACTTGCCACGCTCGCTCTGGCTCAATGGTCAAAGGCTAAGAAAAGCAGCGGGCCGGCGAAGAAAGTGAAACACGAACGTTTGTGCGCCACTCGTTGGCCAGCTTTTTCGTCTGCGCATCGTTCACACCTCAAGGGTACACCGATTGATGGTATGCAGGGATTCTCTGCGGTTGGCGGTTGGATAGCTGACGATTGGGTGCCAGTCACGCCATGCGCGGGTATCTGAGAACCGCTTTCATCTTCCGATCGAGGTCGCAGATAGGTTACCCGTTCACGCAGCAATTGCAGGGCAGGCTGGCCTCAGTCGATAGTCTCCAATCTGGGGTCTTTCCCTGCTTGTGAAATGTCCCAAGGGGGAAGCGGAGCTCCGCAATCCATGTCCAGATGCTCTCACGTCATCAGGTACGTGGCTGACAGGAGGCCTTGAGGCGGGCGTGGGGGTGCAATGGACAGCAAAGACTGAGGGATGCAGACGAGATGAGCAATTGACGTACCAGCTGTTTCCTAACGTTTTCGCGCCATGCTCTTCTGCGAGGCGCAGGTATTGTGCCGCTTTAAACTGCACGAATGAGGCGCCTTTCGTCAGCCTTGCAGTGCGTTGATGCCCAACACGTGAGGCGCGCATGTTACAAGCAGGGTCTGCATGAGTGGAGGGGGAAGGTAGCGCCAGAGTGTAAGACACCACTATCGCTCCTCTTTGGGAATGACGATGGGATACTCTGGATGGCAAGGTCGCGCTTGCACTCACGATGCCCGACGGTTTGGAGGCATTGCGGGAGCCATCGAAATAGCGTCATTTGTCATCTTGAGATCTCATGCCAGAAGATAGTGCAAGATGACAAAGACCATATAGTCCAAGTGGCACGACGATAGTACACCAAGCGAATTTGGAACTGGATACCAGGAAATTGTAGGAGAACGTACCTTGTCTTTCTTGCCACCAAACCCCTCCAGATAACACCAAGCGACTTCATTCATGGCATCCGTATCGCCCAGATTTGCGGCCGTCTCGTAGTACTTCCTCGCAGCCATCGGCTCCTTCGCAATGCCCCATCCGTTGCGGAAGCAATTGGCGAGCTCGAAGATAGCGAGCACCAGCTCGCCCTTGGCCGCACCGCCTTTCTTCATGCCCGCATCGAGGGCCAGGGACTCGATCTCGGCACTGTTGGAAGCCGCAAGAGACAGGTAGGTAACTGCGCGCTCTGGAGCTGGGACGCATCCCCACCCGTGCCTGCATGTTCCTCAATTAGCCAATCCTCATCACGCATATCGCATTGAGCATGACCGATGGCTCCATTTCCCTTCCCACTGAGAGGTACCGAACTCACCTCAGTGCCAACCCGTACAGAACCTGACTCAACGCGTTATTCGCTCCTTCCGGATCCGCCAACACCCCAAACAGTTGCGTCGATGCCTCCAGATCCCCCCGCTCGTGCAGCTCAATCGCCCGCTGGATTCGCGCATCCCCTTTCACATCCCCGACACTGCTTGCGCTCCGGCTCCTCGGCCCCCTTGTCTGCTCCTCCTGCCCTCCCCGAGTTGTGCTCCCGGACCCAGCTCCCGCTCCAGCACTACCCGTGCTCCCGCTTCTCCCACGTCCGTCAAGCCCGTTACTTCGCGCCAGCACCGTCGCCCGCGCTTCCCACCGCGCCTGTCCTTCCTCGTCGCGGACGTCGACCGCCTCCGCCGCGCCCACCTCTGGCAGGTCGACGGGGACATGTCCACCGCCGCCTTCACTGCTGTGGGTGCTGGTTATAGTGGAGCTACGGGAGCGGGAACGTGCGTGCAGGTGAAGGCGGGCGGAAAGGGAGTGATCGTGGCCCTTGGCCGAGTTTGTGGCTGGGCGTGGGCCGTCGGTGATGGGGCTGTGGTCGGGTAGGACGTCTGGGCGGACTGGAGGGTTGTGAGAGGATGAGGATACCGAGGAGGACTTGCGAAAGCGAGAGGAAAGTTTGGAAGGTCTGGATTTTTCGGCGTTCGAGGGCGGGGGATCATCGGGGAAGGTAGGGGGTTCGATGGTTTCTTGGAGGTCGGTGGTGGTGCGGAGAAAGGTGAATTGGGGCATGTCCAATGTAGCAGTGGTATTTGATGGTGCATCGGTAGAGATCTTGTCCTTTTTCTTGAGTAGGTCTTTGAGAGGCATCGTGGCCTCTGATGGCGTGGGAGGGTTCCGGAGAAAGATTGTCTACAGGGAGTGTGAAGCACAATCTCAAGAATCGATGAAGATGAGTAGACCTCTGTATTGCTAACGAATTTTCCTCAGAGCAATGAATCTTCTCGGAGACACACGAAAGGTGGTCGCTGGACGCATTGGGGCGCAGCCGCTTGTCTAATATTCTTGTTGGCGTGCAGAGAGACATACCTCATCCCAGGGTGACCCCTCGCCTCATCAGCTCAGCCTCCTGCAGTATTGCTCGAGCGTTCGAGTCCATGCATTTGACTTCTGCGACTGCAAGTTCAAATGCCAGAGCTGCGCCGCAAACTCGTCGCGATAATTTAGGCGTAATCTATCCACAGTCCAAGCAAGTTGAGGTATTACCATTCGTTGCTAGCAGGTACCTAAGGTAGCTGGGGATATAGTAAACCACTCAGCATGTTTTGTAAAAACTTTTGCATTTCTGAACTACACGAAGCTAGGTTTGTGAAGCAGCAGCGCGCTGAGTGTAAATCCGTGGGTATCTCTGAGTTCGATGCCCTCAGCGCCACGTCCAACTCCGTCGCTGATGCCAAAGACAATGTGGGTCAGAAAGAAAAATGACTGGTCATCATCGTCTAGTTTGGATAGTCCCGAAGTGGCCAAGCAGCATTTTCGAATGCTGGCCACGGCCAGGAACTGGTCCATGTAACATCCATCTCGAGGTCCACCGTCGTAATTGAAGAAGATTTACATGTAGTTTTGGCCAGTCAGAGGGGGACGTAATCTTGTTGCTGCGAGAGCTCATGACCGCCATCGCCCCCGGTTCCGGGCGTGAATGCATCTTCCATGAGGTCGTCAGAGTCGACGTCATCGCTGTCAATTTGATCATACTCTTCATCGCTCGAAAAATCGGATACAACAATGTGCTCCTCTTCTGCTGTCGGCGGGGATGCAGCTGCAGTTTTTCTGAGCTGGCCCGCTCTGTCAACATGTGGAAGAGGACATTTTGATTTGCGGCAGATTCCTTTGTTAGCATAATCTGGGCATTCATGGACATGGCGTTCAGGGCAAGAAGAACCAGTCTCACAGTAGCCGAGAACGGCAAAAGCACGACAAACAGGAGCGCCGGGATTGACGCGAACATGTGCATAACGGCAGCTGTCGTTGGTGCATTTGCCGCGAAGAAAGTGGACACAAGCAGGCACACGATTGGGCGTAGGGTCATGGGATAAGTCACAGGCATCTCCTGCTTGGCATGTACCTGTTTGAAGGAAATCCTTGCAGATGGCGACCTTGTGAGCATCGTGCGTATAGAGGCACTTGGGGCCGTGCGGACAGTATCCTAGAAATGTTAGCTTCCGTTCGTGCTGGCCGCAAGACAGGCCCTTTTGTCGTTTCGGTCCTGATGTATGCTTGGAAGGATGTAGATACCAGTCACTGTGAACCTCGGGCAGAGGTCAGCTTTCTTCTTCGTTACTCTTTCCCTGATGGAATTTAGCTCAACAGATATACCATGACGGCCTTGTAAAGGGTCAGTCCATACTGTTTCTTCTTCACCAGGCCTGAACGATAAAGGTTTCCGTTCTTGCTGCGTAAGAAAAGGACGCCACCGATCGACGTCTTTTTCGGGGTTGATCTCGCCGTCTGCGGATTGCCTGGACCACCTTCAACACATGTGACACTTGCATCGGGTTTGTCCCATATTGCCTTCCACTCACCGTCTATACGAATTAACTTGCTGCCGCCATCTGTGACGCAAAATCGAATGTTGTCAACGTCAACCTCGTGTTTGACTGTAGTATTGGTTGCCTGCCCTGGCGAAGCTGAAACTTGGTCCACAGCAAAGTGTTCCATCACTTTATGTTTTTGAAGGGCGCTCCGTTCACGCTGCTTCTTCTGTGCCGTCTCTTCCATTGCGTGAATCCGCTCTTGATTCTTCTGTTCGAAAACCGCCGTGTTGATGAGTTGGTCGTGGCGATCATGCCGCTTGACCCATCCGGTAGGCTCTTGGGCCGCAGGCAGTATAACTGAGTGTGCCGGGGTCATCTGGACAGTCGGAGATGTCTGCGGAGATCCAGGGCTATTCATGACCAGACTGCGATTTCTGTGTGGTGGTTGGTAGCGATATCCTCGTCCACGTGGTATACCGTATGGAGTCCCACGCTGAGGAGTCCAACGACTGTCGCCTCCGCGCATAGTAGATTGGCTGGGATAGTTGACATGCTCGCCTGCTTGCTTGTGCATCTGAATGCGCCCTGCGAATGTTCAGTCGCTTCGCAGCCCGTGCAAAGTCCGCAATGAGCACGTACCTGAAAGCGCAGCAATCTTTGCTTGCAACTCTTCTTCTTCAGTCATAATCCCGAAAGTTGTGTATTTACCGCTGAGTCTATTGATCGTTAGTTGTCTACGTATTCAGGTCTACAAGTGTCGAATTGAAATGATTGAAGATAAAGCTTGCAGACGGCGGCAAAAGCAGCAGCGGCGTGTGGCCAAGATGACACACGCAGCACAGGCCCCCAAACCCCGGAAACTTAGCACCTTTTTGAGTGAAATCCATCCCCTCGACCTTGATGGTTTGGCGGCCTACCTACCTATATTTATAGCTGCTTCGAGCTGATGTCTGTCTTGACTTTTTACAATGCCTTGTTCCAGATAGTTCTTGCGTGGTGACTGGTCGGAGGTACCTGAGACTTGCGCGCTTCCACTTGCCTTGATTAGTTAATGCCCGGTTCGGCCACATGCCTGCCGAATTGAGGAAGGGGGGGCGGCCTCCCCGTTGGCCTCCGAAAGGCACGTGCACCTTGAAGCGCTGATAGTCTAAAAATGCCCTTTTTCTTCTATTCAGGAGCACTCAGGAGCTCGGTTCTGACCGACGTTCTGTCGTTCCGCTGTCCTTGCCTCCTTGAGCATCTCCTGGCTCTGTTCAATCTCACAGCAAGCATATCAGGAAGGCTTTTGCCAGGAACACGGAGATAGGAAATCATAGTAACTGCCTACCTACCTGACCCAGTTTCTCGCAGGCTTGACTATCAACTCGCGGTTGCAACGGTAAAGTGGGTGTGGAAGCTTTTTGTTTTTCCAGGTCCTGGTCATATTTATTGGAACAAATATCGAGCTTTTCTACCTCGTCTGTACAAACATTTCGCTAAGTTTGAGTCATGCCTTGTACTGCAAAGTCAAAAGGGACTCTGCAGGCAGCTCAAGACTTGTCACCCCATTCACAGTCCTCGGTAAAGGCTGGACTGTCGTCCAATCGTCCACCGGCGTGGTCTTGACCACCCTTCCCAACACAGAACGCTTACCTGGACTTTGCAAAGTCAAATTGTACGGGCTTGTCTGGTTATTGATGAATAAGATGCTCCACAATGTTTCGTTCGCAGACTTTGTCGCAAATGCATTGACGCCATGCGGAAGCTGTGCTTGCGATACGTCGTAGCGAACCGAGCCTGGCCGATGGAAATAGCTGAAGTGCTTGAGCATAAAAGCTCGCTTGGTTAAATATAGATTATAGTCGTGTGTTTGGTTGTAGCTCGGATCAATATATATCAGACCAGAATTATACCCAGACGTTTCGTTGATAGCAGTGGCGCATGATGCGTTGACCGTTGGAGAGCAAGGTAAATCGGTCACAGCCGTCCACCAATCAAATGACTGCGCCTGTACAATCGTCAGGAATTGCCAAACGTACCGAGCTACAATGAGGGCATTGGCCATGGTAGGATCGTACTGCGCCCCAAAAACGCTGGAACCAGAACCAGCGTTGGTCGAGCAGCACGTCTCGGTAAATTTGACCGGCGGTGGTTTGTCATTTGTGAGATTGTTCACCAAATCATAATACGTCGCAAGAGACTGATCATCAGGATAGTCGTAGTTGTGTACGGCAATATTCGATAGGTAAGGCGCAGCTGACGCCAACCAAATCGGGTATTCCGGGAAGGCTTGGGTGGTGATTTGGCTGGTCTCATCACCAATGATGTTGACTTTGCTGGCGGCGGAACTATTGGATAGTGCAGACCTGATCGTCGAGAAGGCCTGAGCACGGAGACTTGGAGCAACAGCCATTCCCTCCTGGCCACAGTCTGCCCGATTGGTGTCAGGTTCATTCATTGGCGAGATGTATTTGATATCAATTCCGTGGCTTGACCAGTATGACAGCACCGCCTCGATGTACTCTGCAAAGCTAGGCGTTTTGGTAGCTGTCAAATTCCAACCGCATGCAGCTCCGTTATCGGCAACGTGAGACGGTGCTGCATTGATGAAAAAGGTAATAAATGGAACTCCATGGGCCTGAGCTTTCTGGAGAAAGGTCACTCCAGCATGATCCCGAGACCAATCATATGTTCCGTTCCTAAGGAGGAAAGATTCGACTCTGGAGCCATTGGTGGTCACCTGCTGCGTATCATTACCACCGTCTCCACCCATATTATACCGGTATGATGATAAATAGAGCCCATCTTCGGAGAAGAGAAAGTCGCCTAGTTTCTGTTGAACCTTTACGGGGAAATGGATGAGATCATTCGGCCACCACGCTCCGGAAGCTCCGAAAGACATGATGGTCTGTTTGGGAGCACTGTCAAGAATTACTTTGAACAGTCGAGTAAGCAGATTGGTATCAAATGCAATAGCCCTTGCTCAGTGCAACAGGTACGAACCAGGTCTGGATGGTACGTTGCCACCGACGCTGCCGACTGCTGCCAATAACAACTGAAATAGCAAACTGTGCATGTCTTTTTTAGATTATAAAAATAAAATTAAATCCAAAGAAAAAGCAATGCGCCTCGTTACATATTCTGGTATCTGCATCTGGCACTTTATACATAAATGTGATGCGGAGCAGCTTCTCCATTGCCGATACCCACCTTCCTGTTCGAGAACACGTGCCTGAAACTGACCTCGCCACTGCTTTCCACGTAAACCTTATGTCCGTGGCTACAGAGGTCCATTTCAAAAGTTTTGTCTCGCGCGAAGACTTTCGCGGGCGACACAGTCCAACCTAATATTTGTTAGCACTTTCGAGGTTATGATCGTGTTTCTACCCTGGAGTGCAGTAAATATATCAATTATCAACCAATTAAATGGTGGGTATATTCGGCTGGGGCGCTCCCCGAATTAACACGCCAACCTTAAGCGCGGGACAAAATTTTTTGAAACGGACCTCTGTACTCTAATTCGATCTGAAATATGG
>JAGFVP010000126.1:0-82424 GCA_021031095.1 Bathelium albidoporum
AGAGGAGGAAGAGGAGGGAGAGGGAGATGAGAGAGAGGGCGGAGGGGGAGAGGCAGAGGGCGGGGTCTGAGTAGCCCAGGGGGCCCTCAGTCAAATGGGCCACTGGTGATGGGGCTGCAGGGTAGCTTCTGCGAAGCTGCAGCCGGGAAAAAGCACTGGGAGGTTCCTGGATAATTTTCGTACTTTTGCCCCTTGTAATTTCTACTCACGCTTACTACTGCTGCGGCAGACATTCTCACTGTCCAAGGGGACTCAGAAAACTGGATACCATCGCAGAGATCCCCTGGCAAGAGAAAGGCAGGGAGGGAACAGGATTCCATCCCAGACATGTGCTGGTCTTTGACGCTCTCTGCCATCGTGCTCAACCTAAAAACCATACCCTGGTAGGAGAAAGGCAGGGAACTGGATTCCATCGCAGAGATCCCCCGGCAGAAGAGTTTTGCGAAGCCGCAGCCGGGAAAAAGCACTGGGGGGTTCCTGGATAATTTTCATACTTCTACCTCTTGTAATCTTTATTCACGCTTACTACTGGTACGGCAGAAACTCTCACTGTCCAAGGGGACTCAGAAAACTGGATTCCACCACAGAGATCCCCTGGTGGAAGAAAGGCAAACTGGATTCCATCGCAGAGTCCCCCGATAGGAGAGAGGCAGGGAACTGAATTCCATCAAGGAGATCCCTCCGTAGGAGAAAGGCAGGGAACTGGATTCCATCAAGGAGACCCCCCGGTAGGAGAAAGGCAGGGAACTGGATTCCATCGCAGAATCCCCCGGTAGGAGAAGGGCAGGGAACTGGATTCCATCGCCGAGATGTGCTGATCTCCGCCGCTCTCTGCAATCGTGCTCAACCCAACAACCATACCTCGGCAGGAGAACGGCAGGGTCAAGCCTTCGGTCACGTGTAATATTACTGCCCAGACCCCCCTGCATATTCAGAGGTCTGTTTCCAAATTCCTGTCCCGCGCTCAAGGTCGGCATGTTGATTCGGGGAGCGCTCCAGCAGAATATCCCCACTAATTGATTAGTTGACAATTGGTCTATCTTCTGCACCCCAGGATAGAAACACGGGGGTAACCTCGAGAATTTTGACAGATATTGGTCCCCTCTGTGGGTTCTCCTTCCGCTGGACCTCCTTCATTCAGATATCCTTCCATGGGACCTCCCCCGGCCATGGGACCTCCTACCGCTTTAGGGACCTCCTCTCGCTCGACGTCCTCCCGCTATGGGACACCCTCCTGGCACCTCCTCCCGCTGTGGGTCCTCCTCCCGGGACCTCCTCCTGGGACCTTCTCCCGCTACGAAACCTCCTTCTGCCATGAGGACCTCCTTTCCTCCCGCCAGAGGACCTCCTCGTTTGAGATCTCCTCCCCGTATGCGCACGTCCTCCCGCCAAGCGGAGCTCCTCTCCTCTCCTCCCGCTATGGATACGGAGGCTTCCAGCAGAAGCCAGCCTTTGTGCCACGCGGTCGTGGTGGCAACGTAGGCGCTCGCGGCCGAGGCACTCCCCAAGCGGCTTAGACACGGCACTCTGTTCCGAATCATGGAACCGGGGTTCTGCAATTCGTGCGTAATTCAACCCTTCTTTCGCAAGGTTCGGCTTTGCCTCGATCGAAACCGATGACGGACAGCGCATGAACTGCTGCTTAGTGGCGATTGCTTATGGAACGTCCTCCCGCTGTGGGTCCTCCCGCTGGACCTCCCTTCAGGTCTCCACTTAGGGGGTCTCCTCCCATACGACCTCCTTTCCGTATCAGCCGTCCTTCGGCTAAGGCGTACACGGTAGACGGGCGGTGTGCTGTAGCGAAACGGGTGCAGTCGGATGAAGCTCTGGTGACGGCGTGGAGGAGTGAGAGAGTGAGAGAGAATTCTGCCTGGTTGATATTTGTGAGAATTTTCGAGGTTATGCCCATGTTTCTACCCTGGGGGTACAGAAAATGGACAAATTGTCAACTAGTCAATTGGTGGGGATATCCTGCTGGGGCACTCCCTGAATCAACACACCAACCTGGTGAATCCATCCAATCGTCCCGCGAGCGCTGGTAGCTCCAAATTGCCACGCGTTCCAGGCAAACAAACGAATGCAAAGAAGGTCAATAAGCCACCTGCAATGGTGGAAGCACTAAAGTCATTGTCCAGGAGAAAGGTTAGGCAAAATTTTCGAGGTTATGCCCATGTTTCTACTCTGGGATGCAGAAAATAGATCAATCAACTAGTCAATTAGTGGGGATATTCTGCTGGGGCGCTCCCCGAATCAACATGCCAACCTCGAGCGCGGGACAAAATTTTTAGAATAGACCTCTGTGGGAGGAGATCCCATGGGGACGGGGCTGAAAGAAGGAGGTCCATCGGGAGGATGGCCAGCAGGAGGATGTCTGACGGGCATCCAACAGACGAGCTCGACAGCTCTGAGCTGTCGAGATCGAGTGGCAGGTTGCGCCCCAGATACCGCGCTCAACCTGTATGCCAAGGACAGGAGGAGGTCCCCATGGCGGGAGGAGGTCCGCTTGATGGGAGGAGGTCCGCTTGGCGGGAGGAGGTCCCCTTGGCGGGAGAAGAGGAGCTCCCATAGCGGGAGGACGTCCAGCTGGAGGACGTCCGGCGGAAGGTCCAGCGGGAGGACGTCCCGGGAGGAGGGCCCCTAGCGGGGTGGACGGAGCTCTGGTGCCAGCGTGGAGGACTGAGGGAGCGAGAGAGAGTTCTGCCTGGCTAACCTAACTACCTGGGTATGAGGGTGGGGCAGGGTGAGGCTCGAAAGCTGCCTCCGGAACGAGGAAATTGAGGTACGATGACGGCGGCAATTAGTTTTTGCAGGGGGAACCTCCTCCCGACTGCATCCGTTTCGCTGCAGCATACCACCCGTCTGCCGTGTACGCCTTAGCCGAAGGACGGCTGATACGGAAAGGAGGTCGTATGGGAGGAGACTCCCTAGGTGGAGACCTGAAGGGAGGTCCAGCGGGAGGGTGTCCGATAGCGGCAGGAGGACCCACAGCGAGAGGAGGACCCACAACGGGAGGACGTCCAGCGGGAGGACGGCCAGCAAAAACACTAATATGCTCCATGGAGGGTCTCTGAACGGTCACGACATGAGAACTGCAGGACTCCAGCAAACTCAAACCAGTGTACACGTGGAGACGCTTGCCACATATCCTCAAGCGACTACTGCAGCAGGAGGACGTCCAGTGGGAGGACGGCCAGCAGTGACAAAAAAAATGTTGGCTACCTAGATCGAAGCTACCCTCATTCAAGGATAAAAATTTAACTGATGACCAAATTCTTGATTAAAAAAAAAATAGCTGATGAGATAGTTTAAATTTCAATGGGGTCCACTTCAATTTCAATTTGGACTTATAATAATATTGTACATAAAGCTACAGCCGAGCTGCAGCGCTCAGCCCCGGAGGAGGTCCATCGGGAGGACGGCCAGCAACAACACTAATGTGCTCCATGGAGGGTCCCTGAACGGTCACGACTTGAGAACCGCAGGACTCGAGCAAACTCAAGGCTCCCCAAAAACTGTACCCGTGGAGACACTTGTCACGTATCGTCAAGCGACTACCGCAGCAGGAGGACGTCCCCATAGCGGGAGGAGGTCCAGCGGGATGAGGTCCTCATAGCGGGAGGATCCATAGCGGAGCGGGAGGAGGTCCCCATAGCGGAAGGAGGGTCCATACGGGGAGGAGTTCTCAGAGGAGGAAACCCTATGGGAGGTATCCCCATAGGGAGTCTGAAAGGAGAGTGAGTAGGAGGCGGAGGTCCTATCAGATGAGACCCACTGGGCGGAGACCTGAAGGGAGGCTCAGCGGGAGGACCCACAGCAGGAGGATCCAGAGGGACGAGCTCCAGCGGGGGGACGTCCCGGGAGGAGGACCCCTTGCGGAGCGGGAGGTGGTCCCCCCCGCAAAAATTAATTGCCGCCGTCATCGCACCCCAATTTCCTCGTTCCGGAGGCAGCTTTCGAGCCTCACCCTGCCCCACCCCCATACCTAGGTAGTTAGGTTACAGAGCTCTATTTCAAATTTTTGGTCCCGCGCTCAAGATTGGCATGTTGATTCGGGGATCGCCTCAGCAGAATATATCCACTAATCTATCGTACAATTGGTCCATTTTCTGCACCTTAGGGTAGAAACACGGGCATAACCTCGTAAATTCTAACAAAATCAACTTGAACTGTGTCACCCGCCCAGTCTTCGCGCGAGGCCAAAGTTTTGAAATGGATCTCTGTACATACAGTTCTGCTGCTCACAGCATAGCTGAGCGACGGATACGAGCAGTGGGCAAACCCCGCAGTGAGCGCCATTCTGCAAATGCATTAACACTAGAGCTTACTTCGAATTTTGCAGGAGTACTTTAATATCAACAGAAGTGGAAGATGACTCTTGATTCACTATATTAACATACTTTTCCACTTCCAGAAAGATAAAGTGAGCCCCCCTAGTAAATGCTATCTGTAAACATATTGACGCTAAAACTTGCTTCAACTTTGCAGGAGTCCTTTAGTATTTAGCAGAGCCGGAAGATGACTCTCACTCGACTACATTAACATGCTTTTCCGCTGCCAGGAAGATAAAGCAACTCCCCCCCCCCCCCTAACACAGTGAACACCATCAGCAAACACATTGACGCTGGAGCATACTTCAACTTTTGCAGGCTTGATTACTCTAAGTGTATTTAGCAGAAGCCGAAAGAAAGATGACTCCCAACCAATCGACTCCATCACAATCTTCTCCCCCCTTCCCCCAACCAGGCCGGTAGCCCCCCCATCAATCCTCATCAAAGATCTGGAAGGTATTCTGGATCACCGTATCGATCACGCGGGCCTGGTAACCCGAGTCGGAAATGGCGCCCGAGTGCGCGCCCAGCATGGTCGGCGCGAAGCACAGGGCCAGGTTCGCGGAGCTCATGCGGTTGACGGCGGAGCGGTCAGCCACGCGGTGCAGGTGCAGCACGAGGGCGCGCAGGGTGGCGTAGTTGGGGTCCGGGAGCTCGTTGATGACGGCGTGGAGGGAGTCGCGGCGGACGGTGTCGTCGTCGATTTCTGGGCCGAGACGGATGATGGTTAGTTGGTGGGGGAATTTGGGGGGTTCGGAGGGGTTGGATTGGTTGGATTGGATTCAATCTGATGAAACGGGAGGTTACTTACGAGCTGCCTCGATGAAGCGAGAGTAGTGTTCGCGAGTCAGCAGAGGATCGGGGAGCTCGCGGAAGAAGAGCTTCAGGAGACCAGCGACGCTGTTGACATCGTGGGAGAAAGTTTCCGGGTTGCGGAAATCGGCCCGGGATGAATCTGGGAATCTGTGAGTGGCCAGGAAGGCAGAAAGCATTGACATGGAGAGCATAGAGAAGGGATTCAACTCAGTCTTACCATAATCAAACGTCACCTTTAGTCTGTTAATGTGGGTTGAATTTCCACTCAGCCGATATATGCCTTCCACCTCCAAACCAAACAGTTCGACCGCCTGGATGCACTGATATACGACCATTGGCACCGCAGTTCCATCTCGTCGGAAAAGCTCGTCCAAGGTCACCCCAAAGACTGGCTTGGCTGGCGGCAGGTGCTCCGACGAATAGAGCACTGAAGGTTGCTGGTGAATGTACGGGCTTGACGACTGCGGACGGGCAGAATAGGCAGCCTGAGAGGCAAGGGGCGGGATCTGAGGTGGACCGGTCGTGAAGCGGTCTTGTGCTGGTGATTGGAACGTCTGCTCTGGCAGTTGTGGTGGCGGCTGGTAAGCTTGCGGCGAGAAAGCTCCCTGCTGTGAGATTGACTGGGGATTATTTACAGAGGCAGGCGCTGAACTTGGGGGTGAAGCTGATTGTATAGGAAACGACAGTGGTGGTTGAGACGCTGGTGGAGGTTGCTGTTGCGTTGGTGGCTTGATTGCAGCTGGAGGCGTTTGTTGTTTAGGAGCAAGGCTCTACCCGCCTGTTAGCTATACTGAACAATCGAACCAGGTCGAGGACACTCACAGGATGCTGTCTGTACTCAATGGCTTGGGTCCGAGCTGGTATTTTAGGAGTATAGCTCGAAATGTAGTTATGTAGGTCTTTCTCATTGTCGATATCATAGACAATGTCCCGCAGACTCTTCTGGTTGTTCGGCTCGTTCTTTAGCGGGGCAACGATGACACCGTTGGCAAGGAGAAGCTTTTCATTGAATGATGCTGGTGTTTCGCTCAGTCAGATCAGCACTCGTTCAGGTTGCCCACCAACTTACCGAATTTCTGCAGCTGAAGTGTCAAAGCAGAGTCACACTCAGTGATCAGTTCTTGAAGCGCTCTCACAGCCTGTGGCCTCGAAGAGTTCAGCAGCTCTTGGCGCTGCGTGTGCGCCGCATCGACTTTGGATTTGTAGTCTGCATCTGCAGCTTGGACCTTGCGCTGCAAATCCTCCTCATGCTGAGCGGCGGACTTGGGGCCCTTTAAGCCGAATGCTCGGCCTGAGCCTTTGTCGCCTGTCCTTGCGCGATCATAGGCCTCGGCCAGCGACTCGTATTTGGACTTGGCCTTCTCCATGAACGCCTCGGCATCTGAAGCGCGCTTTTCTGCATTCAAGCCCGTCTGCTTCCAGTGTTTGCGACCTCGCTCCATGTTGTTCGCCAGTTCGTTGAGATCTTCGTGCATCTGGTGGAGCGATAATGCAAACTGCATGCCGTTGTCTGCCATGCGCTCATGCATTCGCGTGACTTCGTCGAACTGGCGGGCATACGAGCCCTGTCTCCCATCTGGTCTTCGGAGACCCTCGTGCGTAGCTTTGCATAATTTCTTGAGGCCCTGGGCGTGGTCTTCTTCGAGATTGGAACGCTTCTTGAGGAAGCCGGCAAAGTCCTTTTGCCAACGTTAGCCAGAGTGAAGTCCAATCAGAAGTGTGCAACCTACTCGAGCAGAGGCGATACTTTGTTTCAATCGGTTCAGTAAGGTGTTGATACCAATCTGAAGAGGCGTTGTCAGGGCGCAGTCCACTGAAGTGGCGCGAACACGTACGTCTGAGTAAAGAACATCTTCGACTGCTTTGGGGACACCATCGCTTGGACTCTGGACAGGAGCATCAGCAGAGGCCGGATCCGGTCTTGTGGGTGTGCTCAAGTCCTCGTCATGGAAGCCGTTGCCAACACCCGAGACGGGACTGTCATTTGTCGCCATTAAATTGCTTATTTCCCCAGGTATGAGTTGGTGAGGGAGTGACAGCTCATTGGAAAAAGGCCTGGAGCCTTGGGCGCAAGTGGCGGTTGGGAGCTGCAGCTGGCCGCGTGCCCGCCTGCGTCACAATTCAAGAAATGGGATAGCTTCAACGACCAGACTGGTCACTCTCTACCAGCGAAACGCGGACTGCTTCCTGATTTCTGAAAAGAGTAACCTCTAATATCTACCTAGTACGAAGAACAATGCCCATACACTCCCGTCTCACAATCCAGCCTCATCCCACTTGAGCTTCAGAATCATGCTTTCAGCCTCTTTGTAACTCCACTGCCACGCCAACCGACCCGGATGACTTGTAACACTCAATCACGCGTTCATACCCTCGATTCATGAAGCTTAACCATGCTTGTAGATCCCTACGCCGCTTTCATGTCGACATTTTCTGGACTGTCAGCTCCAGGGCATGTGAAAAGAAGTACCTGCTATGAAACGCCCAGGTAATTCAACCCATGCTCTCCCCTCTGACTAGGCGGAGACCTTGGCACCTTCTGTTCAATTTGGAAGAACCCGCCTTCCGAGCTCTATTCTGCTCCCCCGCAGCAGCTTAATTCGAAGCTCAAAATAGAAACCATCACCTCACCCTACCCGCCCGAAAAGACGCTGGTTGTTATTGTCGATATTTCCAGTACCGGTGCTGCCAATCTTCAAAAGGGTTCAGACAATGAATGGGGAGATGAGATCATTGGCATGGTTAGGTCTGATGATGATGTTGAGAATGTAGAAAACGACGCTGGACACTCAAATAAGTAGCAGAGGTATCTTGGGAACGTTATCGTGAGATATGGCAGTTCGTCTTCGTATGTTTCTGTCAGCCATACACTCTGAACCTGTTCAGACCCGTCCAAGATCATCTCGAATACACGTTGAGGGAATGAGCCTCACAGATGTCAAGAGCCAACACGTTCTCGAAGTAGTCTCTACGTACTCGTCTTATGACCCTGGAGTTGTTGTCCGACTATGTCCTGGAACACAGCGCCCACTGGTTGCATTGCAGGCAGAGATGGCTCCACTTGTCTAAGTTGCTCGTTAGGGGCTTGATCGTGTGTGGATGGGGGGCCTGGCTCTAGCCGTGGTTGGGTGGGCCTGATCTTTTGTGCTATGTATCTCAGCGATACTCTCAAGTATTGAGTTCTTCCGGGCTTGAAGACGCTTCTTAATTTTTAATGAAAGACGAAGTTAAGTAGAAACTTCTATAATTGTAATTCTAAACCAATCCAGACCGACTCCACACGCCATAAAAAACCAAAGACCACACTCCTCGTTTACTTTCTTTAAGAAGTGGCCCTCATTCTCTTCCTCATTACTGACCGGCGAGAGCATAGCGACTGTTGCTTAAATGCGCTTGCTCTCGTGGGGCTTGTTGCACTGTCGCAGCTTAGTCATTTCAGCCGTAGGAGAGATATTGGATAGAGTATCGTCGACAGCCTATGGCATGGTCTTTGTTGCAGCCATAGTGGAGATTACTTTCCAGAGCAAATCATTCTTTAACAATGTATGGGAAACGCGTAGGAAATGCGTAGGAAATACATGGAATTATCGTGTAAAATACTCCGCATGTTTTACACAACAATCCCACGCATTTCCCACACATTTCCCACACATTATTGAAAAACAATTTGCTCTGGAAAACAATCTCTGCTATGGCTGCAATAGAGACCATGCCATGGGCTATCGACGATACTCTGTCCACAATCTGCACTACGGCCGAAGCGATTAAGCTGCGAGAGGGCGTGAAGCCTCGAAAGCAATCTCTGCTATGGCTGCAGCAGAGACCACGCCATGAACTTACTCCCCCCGCTCACTTCGGGCGGATATGGGTGATCCGGATGAAGAGCCTTTAACGCCAGCCAACGGCGGAATCGTTGATCCTCTACTGCCCCACGAGAGTTCCGGTATGATGGTGGCTTCGAGGTTGATGCTCGCTTGCGTGCTCTGCAGCGATGATATAACGGCAGTCGGCGTTTTTGATCCATCGTCATAGTCCCCCGTCGACGCAGCAAGATCGCCTTGGTCGTCTACAGACACAACAAGACCATCGGCTTCCCTCCTACGAAACAAGCAAACCTCAAGTCCCTCCTGAAGACAACGATCTGCAGACCATCTTTCCGAAGCTTGCAGCTCGATCATATGCTTGAGGATCTCGACCGCTGGACAGTCCTTTTGACCGTTCAGCCGCTCGATAAGCATTTTGGACCATCTGACGGACCACTGAGTCACGGTCTCTGGCGTGACCGCCGTCTCATTCTCTCCTTTCGTGGACAAGGATGGAGGCGATGGAATGCCATATAAATATTCAAGGGCGATGACGCCGAGTGACCAAATGTCGACTAGGGGTCCGTAACCGCTGCTAGCACCGGGGAATACCTCCGGCGCTATGTAATTCTGTGTTCCACAGAAAGTCGTCAGCAAAGTGGTATCCGTAGCAATTTTGGCGATACCAAAGTCGGCGATAATGACCTTGAAGAACGGTTCCTTCTCGACTAGGATGTTCAAGGGCTTGAGATCGCGGTGTACCACTCCCTGGTCGTGAAGGTGCTTTAAGCCGTCAAGTATCTGTCCGAAAGCACTTATGGATGTCGCGCGATCAGTGATGTTGGCGTGTGACATGTTTCCAATTGGATAATAGGGCATTACGATCATGGGTTCCGGCTTAATCCGCAATTCAAAGACCTCCATCACGTTGGGCTATCCGATAATTAGTGTCATGGGCCGGGAGAGCATATCCGATAGATACTTACGTGAGGGCTCTTCTTCATAAAATTAAACTCTCTCTCTATCTCACGGAGCCACCCGGGAGCAGCCTCACCTAGCTTCCTTTTGTTGCCGGGGGTGCGGAATTTCTTAGCGGCCAAATAAGTCCCATCACGCACCCTGATGACCTTGTGAACATCGCCATACGTACCACCACCGATTTTGCTTTCCTCGTAGTAGATGGGCTCCTCACGGCAAGTCCGCGCTCCACTAGGCGCTGCAGTCGTTGGGTTGCTACTCAAACCGAGCCCCTCGACTGCTGGAACATTTTGCTTGCACTTGTCGGCGAACATTCGCAAGTTCTTGATATATCGAGGGTCTGTTCCTGCGTGGTTGGGAAATTGGATTTGGATATGAAGCTTGCTTGTGCGAATTGTAATCTTTCTAAATGGATTTCGATCGTTAGGTGGGTATGCTAAGATCCATGTCTCATTTTTCCGTATCTCTCTCTCATTTTGGCCATCGTGTGCGACGGCGGTTCCGTGTGTCGAATGGTAATCGTGCAACCATATACGAAGATCATCGTCCACGGTAATCCGGTACTGCTTCGCGCTGATTCCCGTCGTCCCTCGGTGTCCGAGGAGAATGTGAGATGAGGCAGTGTTTGTGCCAAATTGTAACCCGTCTTGGAGCTGCTTCAATACTTCATCGAAAGTCACAACCAGGCGGTCGGTGGCGCCGGAGCCTTCGCCTTTAGTCTGCTGCCTTTCTTCTTGACTATTGGCGGGAGTGACATCTTGGCTATCAATGGTGGGCTGTTCGGCGACGCCCCCGGTTGCTTTGCGGAACCACTTTGAATTCTGCTGGAGTTTGAAGGCACTGCTTGCCTCATTTTGGGTATCATCCGCGGTCAAAACCGCGAAGACATTGTGATCATACATTTTATCAGATGCTGACGAGAGTTCAAAAAATCGAATGGAGAAGTCAAATGATGAAGAAGTGGACAACACTGAGCTGCACAACGGGACAAGCCATGGTTCATATACTGCCAAAATCCATAAGGCTGGCCAAGAGTATTTTGTGATTGGCGGCCCTGCCACGCTCCTTGAGTCATAAAACGGCGGTGGAATGCCATGGACAGAAATCTATGGGCTGATGCTGCTCAGCTACTTGGTCGATCACACATTGCAGAGGGCGCGTAGCGTTGAGGACGGTGACACAGCAGGAGGACAAAGGCAGATGGCAGTTGCAATGCAGCACATTGGCTGTCTCGAAGAAAAAAGCACTTGACAATTGGCGCCGAGGCAGGACATTGAAATAGCAATTGGTGCAGCGTTGGCGATGAGGATAGGTGGGTGGGGGACACTGACACCAGAGCTGAGTTGTGCCCCCACGCTCAGCTCTATCGGGTGACACTGAGCTTTAGTGGGGCACTGAAATTTCTGCAGAATTCAAGCTAGAATTTAGTTTGAGTCGTCGCTAATTATCGCTTTTCTGCCCTGAAATTTATGCCGAACCCTGCAAGACCTTCATTTTCTGCTGCTGGTCGCGATAGATCCAGCGTAGGTGTGTTGTCCCCAGTCGATAGTTTCCGCAGGTACGGCTTGGTCTTCACCTGTGTCGGAGACTTGGACAAGGCTGTAGGCTCTTCGTAGGTCACCGCAGGAGTTTCGCCGCACTTAAAGCCGTAGACATTCTCGACAGCAGGGCTTGGGATCAAAGATACAGAGGTGCCTTCTTTATGAAGTTTGTTATGACTAAAAACCAGTTTTAACGGTACTGTTACGCTCTGGGGTGATTATGTCAGTGATAACATCTTACTCGGGGTCTGAGCCGTATCACGAAGACTTCGTGACGATTTTTGTCTACCAACAGACCAGGCGTCTGAGCCTGAGATGGTCGGCCCAATCAGTGCTGGTGAATGATAGAGTGGTCCGGAAAGGCCTGCAGGTGTTGTTGAGTTTGAGTACAGGCTAGTGCCGCCGCCGAACGATGGTGATATGATGGGTTGCAGGGAATCCGGCTCAGCCGCCAGCTAATTTTATCGTCGAGCTTGAGCACGATTTAAGCGCCCGCGATTGCACTAGCTCTCCCGACGTAATCGGAACGCTAAAATTTAGCTTGCAACAGAACCTTTGAAATAGAGCTCCGCTGTGCTCCCAATTTCCACCTTTACTTCGCTCTTCCTATCGTAACAACTCACTCACGCTTTCTGTGTGCATCACCACGCATTTCTCCGTCCACCATGGATGAATCCTCTATCAATAGATTGGCTGAGCTCACCACTTTTGAGGAGTATGAAGATATCACGTACGCGATGGCCCGCTTACCACAATAGCGGTAACCTATTCTAACGACCTTTGGATATAGTTTCGTCAAAATCCCAAACATCAAGGCACTTTCAGAGTCCGAACGAGCCGCAGTTCTCAAGAAAGCACAGTACAGGCCCAGAGACACCTGGATGATCCTATGGATTAAGCTAACATTGCGGTTTCTTTAGACAACTACAGAACAAAACTCCTCTGGATATTGACGCTCTCATTTCTAAGCTACAGTTCGTCCTAACGCAACACCCATCTCTTTCTTATGCTAACATGAGGTTAACCTAGAGACGCAACACCACCACCGGACGAGGAAGAGGATCTCGAAAAAGGTCGCGTGCTAGAGACGCAGGCTCGAAAAGATCTGGAAAGTGAAGGATGTCCTCCTTGCTACCCGCCTTACCTTGATCTTCCGCTGAACGCACCCCCAGAGAAATATGAAAGGATAATATCGTACTGGCGATCAGTCCGTGGAGCAGATTGTTTGGTGCTTCGCGCCCAAATAATGGACTGGGAGGAATTCCGTGGATTTCAGCAATATACCCGGCGCTATTATAGGACCAGCCGCTTCGGCAGGTATGTGGACTTTGTTCGTCAGCGTCGGCAGAGACATGGATTAGGCGGTGACATTCATCTACTACCGGATCCGAAGCAACAAAGTCGGCTGGAGACTTGGGTGGAGTTTCAGAACCACCATCTTCAGCTCTTCGAGAATATGAACAAGAACAGAGAGGAGGAGCTAAAGCTCCTAGATGACTATCAGAAGGAAGCTGAGAACCCAGACTGCTCAGATCCCGAAAAAACAGCATTTAATGTGTGGGCTGTGCAGCGAAACGTGGCATATTCTGACCGAACCATAGAGTCGTGCGAAATTCTACTAGAATGGATCGAGCAGGAGCGAGTGGAGATGGAAAAAGAACACTTGACAACTGTCGAAGACACTAACGAAAAGGATGCCGCACCAAAGACCCTCCGCAGAACCTCTACTCGTATCCGCGAGCAAAAGCGACCAGAGGCTCCTGCGGTCCTCGGTGATGTCCGAGTCTCGAAAGCGGAGCCGAAGAAGCGGAACGCGCAGATCCATAAATCCAAAGCTCCAGAAGTCGAGGCTACCATCAAAGACTCAGAAACCATAGCACCGAGCAGCGTTACAACAGTGCCCAAGCGTCGAGAGGCCAAGCCTCAACAAAAGAAGGAAAAATCGCCTCTCCGCCAACGTCACCCGCAGAGAGTTTCTAAGGAAAAACGATCTGCTAATGCCAAGCACCAACCAGTCCCACAGCGACTGCAGCCAACACACGCGGATATCATGACACGAGGTGGGCGAATCTCAAAGCCGCCAGTAAGATGGGTTCCAAGTTGAAAGCCAGGTGTTGTGGTTTGCACTTCCATTACACTTCAAGGCATGCGACTTAGAGGGGTTTCTGTGGAGGGCTGGAGCCATAACCGCCCCCGCCGCTCGGAGCACAAGGCGGGATAGGATCCTTATCATGGCCACATCCAGGTGGCCGTAGCAAGCTTATCGGCGGGAGGCGTTAGAGCTTCGCACCTTCGCTGTCGTGTGCTGAATCGGTGTCATCACTCCTGTTTTACGGACACTTGAATCGGACTGCTGCGGGCATTGAGTTCATTCGCTGGGACGAATGAAAAACTCTGTTCTTTCCGTTCGCTACTATTCTTATCGTCCTGCTACATTTACGCTTGACGTTTGCCCCTCCTCCGCTGTAGGTCTTCCCCGAGAACAGGACTTGTGGGAAACAGTTATCTTCCTCTTATTTCGCGACAGCTGCTTATGAGAGACACTTGATGACGGCGATAGAAGCTGACAGTTTGCTCGATTTTCTGGTGTTTGAGGTCTTTCTTTTCAGTTCTTGCAACCGGGCACTGTTTCGAAGAGGCGTTGTATACTTAGTGTTCAGGGTACGGCAGGGCTGTTTCACTTCACATAGTTAGTCAAATTACTTCTTAGCACTGAAATCTTATCGCTGGCTTCCGAAACATTGTTTCGATGCGGTTTCTTTCGCTTAGGCATTGCGTGTTGTAAACATGAGGACCAAGTAGCCGCCCGCCCAAGCCAAGGCGCGCTAAAATATTGGCCACTATTGGCCAATCGACACTTCAGGATGAAGATAAGAGAGTGGAGAACAGTAAAGCACAACGTTAGCCGCACTTCCTCGAGGCGTTGTGATTGAGGAGAGGGTGAGGAGAAGAGGCTATAGTTCTCTATTGCCCCACTTCGCGGCTCTTGATTCTTGAAGAGAGCACCAGCACTGCCGCTCCCTGCCAGCTACACAAACAGTAAAGTCGTATGAGCTCCACCACTTGGGGACATTCCACCGTTCAAAGAGGCCTGAACAGCTCAAAAGTAGCACCGTGGTAGAGTGGTGATTGAGAGGGAGATTGAGGTGGAAGCGAGAGTTTTCTATGCAGGGTCGTGCACTACTATTCTACAGGGCGGCTGTTTGCTGTTGGGCAATTATCTCGTGAGTTACGCACTAATTGGCAAGCGACGGTTTCGAGTTCGCTAAGAAGCATGTTATGGGTTTTGTTTTGCTGATGTGCTGATCTAGATGCTTCGCCGGCTTGGGGCCCTCCTTTGTGTACTGGAAGATGTTACCTGATTGGACCGTGGAAAGTCACCACTAACGCCACGCGCGATCGTGAAAATCGATCAATGGATATATCAGCGACAGGTTTACTTCGATGATACTTAGGGAGCCCTCTACAACTATGTACTTATGCTTGTGCTTACAAAAGGTGGATTATTTCATCAAAAGTGCCATCCGGCTCAATTTCGGCTCAGCTGGTTCTCACGCGCAAATGGCAAATGTAAACAAAGACTCCGAAAGGACAAGATCATGCACAGTCCCTTGGTGCTCCACAATGACAACAAATATGTAGTCGTCTTGGCCAACCATTACATCGAGAAGCGACACGAGCGGCTGATTTCCATTAGAGCCTGGCTCCGATCTCAACGCCGATAAACAACAAGTGGATTCTCCACCGAAGCGGAGGTACCTCAGCGAGGTCTCCGGTAACGAAAGGCGCTCGAAGCCGCCGTTCCTCAAGGCAGCAGTACCGACAGCCTCTACGAGTCAGCCTCCTTCCACAATAAAAGGCTGTGCTGACTGCGTTCACAAGGCCGACGACGACGACGGCGGCGATGATGGCGAAGAGCACAATTACGATCATCTCCGGTACGTCATTAGGGAACAAAAGGTGCAACAATACTTGAGAGTGGTCGGTATGGAAAAGACAAAGGAACAAGAGGTACGACCAGTAAGATAGCTAAAAAGGACTCACAAAAGTGGGCTGAAGAGGTATTAAATCCTCGGTGGATCGCGATTGAGGAAGCTTGGAGTCATAATACGGGAATCTCTGGGCGATAGTGGTCGGTCTTCCAAAAAAGATGATTTCCGCACGTTAGTTGGCGAATTGTTTGTTAGCGACGAGGGTCCTACTTGGGACCTTATTGATGCTCGACTATCCTACCTGCATCGTTCGAGAGCCTCCGAGGCGCAATGGAAATCAGAACTGTGGAGGGCATGGTTTCTTAAGGGGTCACTTCGATCCCCAATAATTGGACCGGATGAAGGTGTCTCATTTATGAGCCGCGTTGTTCAAGCGAACATGTCATTGTCGGAAGAAAGCGTAGTCCTGCCTCCGCTTCTCGCCTCGCTAGCTCACTGAGAAGTATCTGGACGGAATGTTGCACCTGTCCCGTGGAATCCCGACTTACTTAAACGACATGGCAACCAGATTCTCTGGTATCCTGATTACCCCTATGCCGTTCCCCAGTCTTTCCATCCGGAAGCCCTCATCGACAAATTGAGCCCAGACCTCCCGGCTTTTCGACTCGCTCAATGCGACTATCTGCCTGCAAGCTGGCTCGCAGAAATCAAGGCAGAGGATATCGAATCCAACCATCTTGCCGCCGAGAACTACCTTGCACTCCTCAGTGCTTATCTCCTACACGAGCGGCTCATCCTTCGATGGAAAACAAAAAACGAAAGCATCAACTCTAATAATCCAGTTCAGCTGACGAGAGCCTTGCAGTTTGCTGCATCACCTGCTGTGGTCCAGTTTGTAAGCTTTGGCTCATGTCAATTCGGGAGAAGCATACAAACTCGGGCCTTGAACCGTCGAGATATGATTTCCGACGCATTGCTACTATCGGCATCGCCGCAAAAGCCTACCGCAAAATCCTAGCTCAGTGGATCAACACCTTGAACGCATATGCACTGACCGTTCATCTGAAGGACATCCCTGCGGACCTCGAAGCGACGAAATGCCTAACGGAGGCAGAATATTGCTGGACCTCCCAGATAGGCTTTGTATAAAATACCGACTCAAATGGCGCTAAGTTCTCGGCTGCATCGCTGACTGAACTGCGCAAAGGTTACGGAAGAGGTGAGATTCAAGCAGAGCAGCACATTGCAGATCGGGTCGTTGAGACATGGGACCTGGATGGCCGTCCGATTACGGTTGACATCCGGCAGCCGAAATACCTCCAGACGGCTCCGAGCTCGCATGAGCCGAGTGACTCTGAACAGACAGGGTAGCATCATTAGATACAGAGATCCATTTCAAAATTTCTGTCCCGCCCTCAAGGTTGACGTGTTGGTTCGGGGAACGCCCCAGCGGAATATATCCACTAATTTATAAGTTAACAAATGGTCCATTTTCTGCACCCCACGGCAGTAGAAACAAGGTTATAATCTCGAAAATTCTAACAAATGTCAGCATGAACTGTGTCACCCGCCAAGTCTTCGCGCAAGATAAACGGACCTCTGTAAATTTAGAATCCAATGGGGAAGGAGGAATGAAGCCCGAATACAAAGCCCAAGAACCGGCATGCAAAGTTGAGTCGCTCTAAGGGAAACCAGGCACGGCCACCTCCACGAATGCCTGCTTCTGGGATTTACTTGACATTCGCGACGACTCTGGGCCTGCCGAGTTACATCCATTTCTTTCGCCGCTGTCGCCGTGCTCGACAGGCCCTTGAGCAGAAGGCATGCCCGGTTGCTGGGAAGCGTTGCTGATGCTGCTGATGCTGCTGGCGTCGCTGTCGTCACTCGCACTTGACCATTGGCTCTCGTCCTCGAAGCGGACGCTGCTTGCTAGCTAATTAGCTTAGCTGAGGATGGCCCGTCAGTAGATGGTAGCTCAGAATGTCAAGGATCGAGACCGAGAGCAAGCGATTTGATGGAATCAGTGAATTGAGCTACAAAAAGTCCATTTACCTATTACTTTTTGCTTTACTCAGGGTGAAGGTCTTTTGAATTCTCGGTGATTCATTCCGGGGACCCATTTCTCAGACAGTTTTATAGTCCTTAGCTTTCGGGGCTTCCGGGAAATCATGGTGAAAGTCGACTATCGCATCTTTACAACGAAACGGAGATTACGTCCAGCTTCCCACGTTGGTCCAACATCGTCGACCCATTCGACAAAGGTATCGCATTCCGCGGCCTTTCCGTTCAGAGTAGATTTCCGTCAACGTGGTATTCGTCGATCACGTTTTCCGTACTCTTCCTTGGACGACGTCAATGGCATGCGCCATTTCTCTTGTCCTTTGCGCGGAAGGGAGTTTTACTTGGATGACTTCTGGAGAATAAGATTGGGTCGTTACCTCCGCTTGCTCGTTGGTTTTCGCCCTCGAAGCCGTGGATGTAGTCTGAATTGTGAGAACTGTTTCTACAGACTGAGCCGCGTGTGTGATTTGATTGGTCTGAGGACAAGGCCGGTTCAATAGCCAGGTACTGGGCGACAGCGGCTCGGTCAAGGTGTTCGCAAGATTCAACAATCGCTGACGCAAGCCTATTTTAGACGCGAATTTGCGCAACCTTAACAGCATATACGCCTTGCTTGATAAGCAACTTGCGTATCCTTGACGTATCTTTCCAGCCTCTACTGCAGCAACTATGGCGGCATACATTTACATTGAAAGCTCTTCTCGCCACCGACAATTTCCACTAATTTCTGCCAGTATAGGTCTCAATTTGTCAAGACACAGAGTACGGAGGTCCATTAGTTTTATTAATATACCAGCCCAATTTGGGCATTTCAAAATAGAGAAACGGAGTACCACGTAGAATATTCTAGCTAATATTGGCTTGAACTTTCGTCACCCGCTGAATCCATCCCATTATTGGAGGGTGTCAGACTGTCGGTAACGTTGGTCTCCGATGCAATCCATCACCAAGTTGATCAGCGCACGCGTTCCTTAATTTGAAATACCAGCGTGATATTCAACGATAGCGATAATACTTTTGGTTTCATAATCAGTCACACTGAGCTAGTGTGGGAGGTGGTACAGAGGTCCATTTCAAAAATTTTGTCCCGCGCTAAAGGTTGGCGTGTTGATTCGGGGGGCATCCCAGCAGAATACACCCACTAATTAGTTGATAATTGATCCATTTTCTGCACTCCAGGATAGAGAAACGGTCATAACCTCGAAAGTTCTGACAAATATTAGCTTGAACCGTGTCACTCGCCAAGTCTTCGCGCGAGACATAAATTTTGAAATGGACCTCCATATGTTTGGTGATTAGAAGTGGGTGCATACGGACATGATTGAAACTTAATACTACTGCATTTGAGAAGTCTGCTGCCTAGAATATGTGACTAATAGATACAAGGGACGCTAGCGCCACAGCCATATGGGCATGATGGACACCGCGATAGTCAGGACCGAAATTAGTATGCTTGTTACTAAAAATAAAGAAAGCCAGTGTGGACGAAAATCATGAGGTTAAAAATACAAGAGTGCAACGCCGAAAGAGGGTGATTCAGACAGGTTGGCGCGCTGTCTGTCTTCGTTATAACATCAGCATAAAACTTACAGAGGTCCGTTTCCAAAATTTTGTCCCGCGCTAAAGGTTGGCGTGTTAATTCGAGGAGCGCCCCAGCAGGAAATTTTTGAAATGGACGTCTGTGGATCCATCCCGTACTTCTAGTAGACGATCCTGACAGTAGCTGCCGTCACGTTTGCCCAGAATCCCCACTCTGAGGTTGCTCGAAGTCCTCATCTGATGTTGCCTCGTTGGTATCAATTGTTCCATCTCTTCGTTTCTTAGCCGTAGGAGAGAGCCTGGCAGAATCTTCTGAGTCACTCCTATACGGCGATCGTGCCTCCGGATCTCGCTTACGCTTCCCCACAGAATTGTTTTGGCGGAATAGGTGCGCGCTCCTTGCGTCTCTTCATCTCATCACGTCTGTTGAGAAAGGTACAGAGATCAGCGCATGAGACAGTGAGAGTATGAGAAGTGTCAGCGATATCTTGTGAAAAGCGTTCCTCGGCAAAATCAGATAAAGCTAGGGAAATACCAGGTCCGTCTGTTGGATTGCCCGAATGAGTACCGAAGTCCTGCACATGAATAGTTAATTACTGAGTTAAACAAGCTTTAGTTTTGGATGGCGAACCTCATGTTGGACAAGCTCTGAAGTAAGCTCAATACTTCCATCCTCTGCTGTACTTATTTGTGGTCGCCATACTGATAAAGTTGCTCAACGTGAGGTCGGATAATCGACATCAAGGCCTATAAACACTCTCACACTCATATGTGACCACTCGAAATACTCGTCTGCAAGTTTTGGAAGGTCTTTATGTTTCTGTATATTTGTAATCTCAAGTATTAATCCTAGAAATTTACTATCCTCGTATTGCCATGCGCAGTCAGGGTCTTTTTTTGACTTTCGCTTATCTTCTCCAGTGGCAGGAAAGAAAATGGTTTCGGAGTTAAGTCGGTCTACTTTTCGAACAAATTCGCCTGCAGCGCCAGGCTGGCTTCGAATTTTATCCAGCTGCATATCAAGAGCAGCTTGAATGCGGGCCAAGATATATTCATGAGGTGCATGAGGCGTACGGAGGATGAAGCGATTATTGGTAGGATCACAGTCGTATCTAGAAATGACAATGTAAGAGAATGGCTTTATAAGTTGTTAATCGCACAAACCGTATTTTGTCGCCCACAAAACCTCCAAGATCACGATCTTTCTCAAGCTCTCTGAATAGGAATTCACGTTCGCTGTAATGTAGCTCAAAGACAGTCCATGGACCTGTCTCGGTATCTTGACCAGCTCGAATCATACGAAAGAGCTCCAAAATTTGTGTAGCCTGGGGAAACTGCTTTTTCTCGTCGCAAGAAGGGGTTGGGGGGTAGTGGAAGGAGCGTACGAGCATTTTTGTATGCGGCTGTTGCGACATTGCGATGATTTTGTCTCGTAGAATAACCGTATTTTGAAGCTTACAAACGAAAATGGTGGAGCGCACGTAGGGGGTAAAGCGCAGCGGAAGCGGGCTTCACCTGGACCGAGATTACGACGATAAGTTGTTGCGATCCCTTGTCGCTGTGACAGCCCTGCGGGATGGTAATTGGTAGAGGTGTATGGATGGCTGGAAACCTTCGGCTGGAGGAAGGTCACAACACGGAGTGGGTAATGATTGCAGGTAAGAGAGCACCTTGGTACAAGGTCTTCAGTAGACTTGGTAATCGAATTCATTAACAACGGGAGATTGAGCCTGAGTTGGACAGACATCGTCGGTTCCTATGTTATGTTTGATCAGTGGTGATCAGTCTGATCAGTCCTGATCACGACTGAGCACACTGATCACTTCTCCCTAGACTATACCTCTTCAAGTATTCAGTGACAGGTCACCCTGAGTGCAACGCTGAACCCCCCCGGTGTGCTGAGTACGCTAAACCTCCCGTCCTTATTACTTGTGTGACCCCATTGGTCGGCCACAAGTAGCCGGATATCTCGTACCAATAGAGGGCATCACAGGTACGCGGGTGACAGAAGAAATTGTACACACAAAATCGATCCACATCATGAGTTATTGACGCTAATTCGGCGTAGGTTACAGCTCAAGATAGAACCTATTAAAATCCGAGAGCTTACAAAGGCACCATAGTCAAGTTTGAAAAAGGTTATGACCGTGGTTCTATCCTGGGATGTAGAAAGTGAATCTTCCAATCCACGTTTCATCTTCTCATCTCAAATTCAGTGATTCCCGCATCAGCCTATCCCGGCAATTCAACCCGACATTCGGACGAGCAGTATAATCAGGCAAGCGGAGTGAGGAAGCGAACATTGACTGCCTGATTGCGTGCAACTCGGTCCAAAGGTGACAGTGCAGCCTCGCCTGACACATGGTTCAACAGCTGAACAACCGCATATCATGCCTTATGTGCACTTACAAAAGGATCCGAGGTCGATATGCAGTTTCCCAACCTTCACGTAGATAATGCCTGGCTATCACTGCATCCTCTCAAAAGGCTCTGATTGCGGACCTTCCGAAGTTACAGCGAATCTTGACAGTGCACGTAACACATGATATGCGGTAATTAGGTGTCCTAAGCTGCGCCGCCTGTTAACCTGTTGATAATATCACAGGTACTGGACCACGGTGCACTGGTACGTGCTCGTGGTCAAGGTGCTGCTGCTGCTCAGCTGCTCGAGGACCTGTTGATAATATCACAGCTACTGGACCACGGTACACTGGTACGTGCTCGTGGTCAAGGTGCTGCTGCTGCTCAGCTGCTCTAGGGCCTGTATATATGCAGCTTCGACCTTCCTGCTGCTTCCTAATTCTTTAGCTTCTTCTAGATAGTGCAATTCCATGCTTAGAATTGTGCTTCGTCAATGGTCAAGAAGAAGAACGAGTTTTGAGATACTAAGGGATACACTTGGAGCCCTAGGAATCATGTCCTGCAGATTATTGAGGGACCGCTATAAGGAACAGGAAAGCAATTGACAAATACAGTTGAGCGCGTCGGTAAGAGATACTTCAACCGGGCCTCATAACCTGACGAAGCACAATTCCAATACAAGTAACAGTATGGAATTGTACTATCCAGAAGAAGCTAGGGAATCAGGAAGCAGCTGCTCGTGGATCTGTATATGTACAGGTTCGATCTTTATGCTGCTCCCTTATTCTTGAGCTTTTTCAATTCCTTGCTGTTGCTTGGATCAGAATTGTGCTTTATCAAATCGACAAAGGGTTTCGCATGCGACGAGTCATGCCTTCGATCAAAGAAAAGTGAAAGTCCGTCTCCACATAATGGAGAGACCATGTTCGACACTTTCTCTGCGTTCCAGAGCCAAATTTCGACATGATGCCGCAGCAAATCCTTTGTTTCTGTGGGTTGAAACCACGACCAAACCCCTTCGAGAGAGGTCCCTCTGGCAGAGTATACAAAGCTGCAGACTTAAGGAGCCGACTTTCAGCTCCATCCCTGCTCTGGAAACTAAAGATATCCTGGTTCAGACATTTCTGTCGTAGAACTATGTGCTTCCATCAGTTCAGCACTACTATTGCATTTCACATTTTCAATGCAATGATGGTACTGAACTTACGGAAGCATATACGACAGAAATGTCTGGACCAGAATATCTTTAGTTTCCAGAGCCGGAATGGAGTTACCGAGTCGTTGTTGGCGGCAAGCAACGCCAAGGACGAGGTAAAGGTTCTTTTAAGCAGTCAATAGAGCTTTGCTCGAGACAATGACAACGACGGCCCTTCTTCTCCATTTGATTAAGGTCTTCTACCACGGCGACACTAATAGTTGCACCTCTACCAGTTGGGAAGATGCTGCACTCATTCTTCAACCGGTTGATCTCGGTCACTCCCAGGGCTGGAATCTCGCGCTGTGATTCAGCGTGTTAATACTCACAGTAAGTTGACTATCTTTTCACTGTTGGGTCGGTATCTCTCACCTTCACAGGTTCTTTCGACAGATGGGGGATTCAATAACAACACGATTGCTCAGGGGTGTAGTGACAGGAGAGTCCAATTCCTTCACTCCCACAATTGGGTACGTGGGCGATTTGAGATCCGCCAACGTCGGCGTCAAGGACGATCGGTGGGTCCGAGAGAAGACTGTGAACATAAGAGGTGCGCATCAACGCAACATGGTCGCGCCACACAGCATCTGTTCAATGATCGGGGTCATCACAGGTGAAGCCCCTCTTTGACCACACTCTCGTCCAGGTCCCGTTCTCCTAATCGAGATGCACCGACATCCTTGGACCTAAATTATAGAGGCCATCGAATAAGCGCGCACGATGCTCTTGAACACTCGCGCTGGCATGTGATTACGTCATCGAGGGAAGTTTGCAGAAGCCAGTGTCAGTAGATAGGATTGTTAGTCTGAGGAAGGCGTGATCGTGTTGAAAACTCTGTTGTATGGACCTGATTAGTCTCTCGTCTCGAAGCTGCGCATACGTCACTCTCGAATGTAATCAAGAGTCTACGCTCCTTGAGAGATTGCTCATCAGCTGTTTTTGTGTTTTTTCTCTTCTTTACTTTCCTTTTTGCATCATCCTCTCACGACCACACAAGCTCCGTCCTCACCCGACTGACAACTAACGGCGAGCCTACTCCACGTAATGATCCTGACAGTCTGAAGCGCTGTGTCAAGCTTCGGCCCCGGCATAATCCATACGAGGACCTTCAGTCCTTTCCCGCCCGAAAGGCTTTGCTCATTCGCTTAATCCAGGCAGTCCCTTTGATCATGTGTACTTGCCATATCCCATTTCGCGGCTATATGCCTTCATCCTTCCGAATCAGGGACTCACTCCCATTCTTTCCCAGAGTCTAATGCCCAGACATCATTCCGCTTCTTCGACTCCCATGTTCTCGGACATGTGCGGGTCGAGAGTATACACACCGTTTTCAGGCGGCAGCCATTCTTGAGTCGTGCCTCCGAACCCCACTCGTACCGGCAATGAGCAACATTGGAAATCTCTATCAATCAAGACATTCCCAAGCTCGAGGTCAGTGTGCGCGTCGTCCTCATGAAACTGGCCGACCCCCGTCGGACATCTGCCTTGCCCCTAGTCCCCATGGGGGATGTGTGTTTGATGACTTTTTTAAACGTGTATCTTGCAGTGTGACAAGTTTTTGGGTTGATGCGTGAGCCAGATGCCTGCGGACAAAGCCCGTCTCGTCTGTTGCTTTTGATGGTTTTCGTAACAGATTGATGGGAAAGGACAAACCGCAGCGACTGGCTGGTGCAATCCCTCGTGAGCCTCGCAGCTTTTTTCCTGGTTCGCGTCCCAAGGGTGTCGCCGTGCCTTTCGCACGTACAGGCAGCCGCGCAATTTTCTTTCCTTGGAATGTAGAGAGTTCCTCCTCGCCATCAGCATGTGCTTTTCTTCTCATATACACCAGGGCACCGGTTCCACTTGTCCTCTTCTGATTTCCGACAGAGATCCAGTGGGTGTCTCGCCGGCTGCTCTGAAGCATCGAAGCCATTATTTCCGAAATGGGTCCTTCTCGTTTGACTAACTCAAGATTCTCGAAGAAAGAAAAGAATACTGGTGTCTTGCTTCGAGCTCTGTCGTCAGAGGGAGTTTCCTGGCATCGAATTGTCGTGGCCGCGTTTGATGACAAGCTCTGTACCCGTATCTTTCTTCTCTGAGAGCTGTATCTCGTCATGGTCGCGCGTGGTGACGAGCTCTGTAACTTTGTCGTCCCAGAGTTGGATCTCGCTAAAATCGATTTGTAGACAGAGGTCCTGGTCGTCTCCGCCCTATCGACACTTGAAACTCAATTGAAGCGTGCCGTGGAATGTGATCCTGACATTCCATCTCGTCTGGGACGGCCTCAATTGAAGCGTGCCATGGAATGTGATCCGGACATTCCATCGCGACCGAGACAGCCTGCGCGATCAGGCTCAGCATTCCCGTCCGAAGTCCATCTCTCTGCTTTCAGTTTTACTTCGTCGTAACCTCCATGGATAAAGTCGAGGACCCATGAGGAGGACCCACGAAGAGGAGGGCATATCGGGATATCGCCACTGTGGAAGGGCAGCAATAACCAACCATCTTGAGCAGATACCAGATCTTCGTTGCTGAACCAAACCACGCTTTACAACGCCTGGGCCGACTTACTGAGTGGGACTTGGTGTCATGAAAAGACTGGTGTCACGTGGGCGAAAGTGTTCAGGTGGAGAAGATGCAATCGCAATTTGATCCCAGTCTCTGGGATACATTCTGCATCTAACTATGCACAAATGAGATTTCGGGCAATAACGAGATGGAGCCTAAGACTGATGTTGCTGCCGCCGTAGCCTCGATTCTTGTTGGATCGCCTGCAGCATCTTCCCAACAGAAATTGTACCACGACTCCAGCCCATATAACCGAGTGTACGCAGCTTTCTCGGCGATGGATCGGAGACGCCCGTTGCAGCTGTACCAAACCTCCTCCAAACACCTTGGATGATATTAAGAATGACTGAATGCATGTTCATAAGAATATGACTGAATGCATGAAAACATGGCGCAGAACGCTTATGATAGCAATTGACAAAGGAGAGTGTGTTTGTGATGGTTTTCACAGCAGTATGCACCTATTGCGGCTGCACCAGACCTCCTCCGAACGCCTTGGTTGGTATGAAGAAAGACTGAATGTACGAAAACATGGCACCGAACGCCTGACATGGCAAGCGACAAAGGAGAGTGTGTTTGTGATGGTTTTCACGGCAGTATGCACCCGTTGCGGCTGCACCGAACGCCTTGGATGCTGTTAAGAATATGACTGGATGCATGTTCTTAAGAATGAGACTGAGTGCATGTTAACAGTGAGACTGGATACATATTCTTAAGAATGAGACTGGATGCGTGTTCTTAAGAATGGGACTGGATGCATAATCTCAAGGAAAGCGCATGAACAAGGTGTGGGATAGGAATATGGGACAGATGTTATTTGTGAAAGGTTTCGTATTCTCGAATGAGGTCTGGGCAGATGTTTTTTTCTTTGACCCAGGAGTTGTAGCGTTCTGAATAGCCTTTCCATTTGACCAAATATCTCACGTCTCGTGGGCGCTTGCTCGTGCCGGCTGAAAGGATCCGCTTCTGACGGAGTTCGTCCACAAGGTACTGATGGTCCCTTGCGTTGACTGGCGCTGGCGGCAGGTTGGCCTTATAACGAGCAAGGTTATCAAGCATCTCCGTCCACGTCGCTGGACCAGGCCGTTTGCGGGGCCGCGGTCCTGGCGGGGGGCTGTAAGGACGAGAGCGGCGGCGCCCCCGACCCGGGCGCGCGTCCCGCTGGAGAGGGGCTTTCTGATCCGTGGGAGAACTTCTCGACAGAGTAATCGTGTCCCCTATATCTGAATCCGAGTCCGAGTCCGGCGAGGGAACGTCTGGCGAGCGTGCATCTGCAGGACGGGTCCCACTCTCGCCTTGCAGGGCTCGGAAGTCGAAAGGTGATGATGATACTGCTGCTGCTTCAGCACCTAAAGCGGGACAGGTCTCACTCTCGCCTTGTGGGGGTTGGAGGCTAGGAGGGGGTGATGCGGTTGACTCCTCAGGATCTGAGGTAGGACAGGCCTCGCTTACGTCTTGCGGAGGTTGGAGGCTTGGAGGGGGTGACGCGGTTGTCTCCTCACGATTTGAGGTAGGACGGGTCTCACTCTCGCCTTGTGGTGGTGGAAGGCTAGGAGGGGGTGATGCGATTGTCTCCTCATGATCTGAGGTAGGATGAGTCTCGCTCTCGCCTTGCCGGGGTTGGAGGCCAGGAGATGAATCTGCCACTGCTTCCTCAGTATCTGCGGCAGGATGGATCTCACTCCTGTCTTGCGAGGGTTGTAGGCCAGCGAGCGACGCTGCTGCCGCCTCCTCAGCATCCGAGTTGGCACAGATCTCGTACTCGCCTCCGGACTGGGTATCCAGAAGCGACGCAGCTACCGGGGAAAGCACGGGGAAGCTCATCGAACTGCCGGTGTGGGGTGAGGTGCGAGAAAGCTGCGCTCCTGGCTCAGTTCTCAAGGCAAGACACGTCTCACTCTGGCCTGGAGGAGGCGACACTGCCGCCGCCTCGAAATCTATATTAGCGAAGATATCGGGAGAGCTTCGTGGCGGCAAAGCGGGGGACTCGGTATCGAAAATTATCTCGGAGTATCCCACTGGACTACGCGGAGTCCTGGGCGCCGGCGATCGGTCGCGGTTGAGGCCAAACCGGCGGTAGATTGAACTGCTGGTGACTTCGGTGGGTGTCAACATGAGTTCATTAAAATGGCCCGGCTCGTACGCCGAGAACATGTCAAAATCACCAGCTAACTCGCCATGCTGCTGCGCTGCTCTCAAGCTCATCTCCTGCGCGTATTGAAGGGTACGCATGGCAGTAAGCGCCGCGGTCTGGGTGTTATTGCTAAACACGCCTTCCCCGGAGAGCTCAGAAGCGCGGCTAAGCGGTGGCCCGTCACAGGATGAATTGGCAGTGGAGGCGTCATTTTGGTTCGTAGACAAGATGGCGGCACCGCTGGGATGGCTCGCCTCAGTGCTACGGCTGTCGAAAGTAGCAGCCATATCTGGAAGTTCTTGACATCTGTGAATAACGGCCGTTCATGGGGAATGTCGAGGCTCATTTATACCTTGCGATCGGACGCGTCTGAGAGCCTCCCCAGACTCAAGCTTCGCCGGCACGGCACCTCAACGGTCGTAACCCTGCCTCCAGCGTAACCCAAAACCCTCCCGGAAGTGATGTAAGGGAGACGAGAAAGTATCAAGCGAGCGATTTCCTGAGGTTGACGGCACAGTATCCGATTGAAAAAATGGCGGGCGGTGCTCTGATGAGTGTCGCACAGCGCAAGCTAGCAAAGCTACTAGCAGAAAGTCAAATCTGGAGTGTCCCCTTCGGCACAGCATCCATGGTACTGTCGTCCGCATACGGTTCCGCGCCGCATTCGACGTGATACAAGCTGTTCAGGGCTGCAGATGAGCACATTTGTTGTGGAGACCATCTTTCTGGTGGCGTACTTGGCAGGCGGCTACACCACAAGCTGTCCTTGCGCGCGGGCCGGTGGTTGTCCACACTTTAAAGGCAAGCGGTCAAGATAGATGCTGGTCCCTGGTACATAAGTGGTTGTTCTTGCAGGAGACATGATTGGCTGGCTAGACGGCAGCGGAGGCCTACCAAACTTCGCTTTTTCCCTTGCCGAAGCCGACCAAAGGAAATGGATCATCATCACCACCACCATGCTCCCTTGAGCGCCTAGTCTGCCGCAATATGCTGCCCTACCACACACATCTGCACCTCGAGATCCATATCCACGCAAGCGCCGGTCTCCAGAGCAATCTCCCAGCGATGTCGGAGAGGCCTAATGAGAGAAAGCGAAGTATTGAGCCCCACAGATTCCACGAGGCTCGGTTCTAGTCGCATGATGTGATGATCAAGAGGTAATCTCCACCATGCACAACCGTCGGTAGCAGAAGTGCCCGACGGGAGCTCATTGTTACACAGTTACCCGCTAATAACGTGGATTGCGTCTGAAGCATCAGCTGATCCCAATCATAACATGTGCAATGCGTGCCTAGACCTCAGTGCTAGCTTCACGCTGTACCACGGAAAGCGTTGCTGCCTGATCGATCCTCAGATTCGTGTTGAGTTGTCAACACATGTGATCTAGTGGGACGGTTGAGGCTCTGCACAATTACGCTGGCTACGAACAGGCTCAGCTGTCCCCTATGGTACCAGTCACAGCCCACAAAAGCGGCGAAAATCAGTTTCATGGCGCCAAATTACGCGTATTCTAAACGACCATGGTATCTGATGATGCTTGGCGACAACTGACTTCCAAATCTACCGTACAGCATCGTGCATCACGTGCTGGATTCCACCGGCATCTGCTTCCAGTGCTGAGAGCGTTTGCAATCCGGTCATTCATAGAGGTCCCTTTCGAAAGGGTTGTCTCGTGCGAAGACTTGGAACTTTCAAAGTTATGACCGTGTTTCTACCCTACAGTGCAGAAAATGGACCAATTGTCAACGATTAAATTAGTGGGTATATTCTGCTGGGACGCTCCCCGAGCCAACACGCCAGCCTTTAGCGCCGGACAAAAATTGTGAAATGGACCTCTGTAGTGGCAATGATATGCACCGTTTTCCCGTTTCCAGGTGGATGGGATTCGCGCTCTGCAGTGAAGTTGCGACGGAAGTCCGTCCTCACCGATTGCTTCTTGAGCGCTCGCGAGGTGCATGAGAACGCTTTGACATAGGCCAGATATCCGTAGGGGTTTCCGAAGTTACGACGGAGGTCTGTTATCTCCGATTGCTTTTTGAGCGCTTGTGAGGTGCATGGGGACGTTTTGACACAGGCGGGTCCATTGATAGCTCGTGAGTAGAGTTTTCCGAAGCTGCGACGAGAGTCCGCCCTCTCCGATTGCTTTTGGAGCGCTCTTAAGGTGCCTGGGGACGCTTTAATATGGGCGCGACATCCATCGAAAGCTCGTCAGCAGAGGTTTCTGAAGCTGCGACGAAAGTCCGTCCTCTCTGATTGCTTCTTGGGCGCTCGCGAGGTTTATAGGGACGCTTCGATATAGGCGTGACATCCATCGATAGTTCGTCAGCAGAGGTTTCCGAAGCTGCAACGAGAGTCCGTCCTCTCCGATTGCTTCTTGAGCGCTCGCGAGGTACACGGGGACGCTTTGACACAGGCCGGATATCCAGCGACAGCTCGTCAGCAGAGGTTTCCGAACCTTCATAGGCATCCTCTGACTCAAGAACTGAAGCAACGCCCAGGCCAGATGACTCTTGAGTCGATACAGCACCGGCTACACTGACCCGTGCATTTGCCTGTGCAATGAACGCGTCCCTTTGCTCGCCTGCCCAGTCTCTAAGGTTCCTGAATGCCGTGGCACCCTCTCGAAATACTTTTGGCTTGCCGGTCATCAACCAGCCATCAATTAGGTGCATATGATACTCCGGTTGCGCCCTTGTTGCATCGGATTGAGAGGGGTGGTGAGCATACAACTTAAGAGTGCCGGTGTGGTAAGTCGCGCTGATGGTGTACGCATTGTCATCAAAAACCATTTGGTCAAGGTTATAGGACTGCAGTGCTTGCATTGCCCTTGCACCATACGCTCCATCGTGACAAACCTGCCGATCAGCTACTGGCACGGACCCTCCAGGCCCCTTGGCTTCAAAAAAGAAGTTCGGAATTATTGGTAGATCATCCTGCTTTGACGGTACAATTTTAGAACTGAGATCGTTGCAAATCTTCTGCTTTAGTTGCTCCGGCCGCGCACCATAAAAATAGTCCGGTTTTGCAAGTTTGAGTGTCTCTCCCTCATCAGTTGGTGGGATGAGAGGTTCCAGATTCCCAAATGGTATACCTCCACAGACTGCCTTTCCATCTCTATCACTGCCTGTGATGATGGGTATGACTGAAGTCCTAACTTGGTCTTCTTTAGCCGCATCAGCATTCGCTTTCTTAAACCGTCGATGTGCCTCGTCCGAAAATCGTGACGGAGACAGCGATTTACGAGGTACTAACAACCTCTGATTTATCGTGTCCCAATTGCTTGGCATTGCTGGCACCTTTCCATCAGGGTATTGATATTCATCCGGATATATTCCTCCATTGATAAGTCTCTTTTGGAAATTTGAGTTATACGGGCCGCTGCTCAGCACAGAAGGCGTAGTTTTTGTTGTAGTAATGTCCGTGGTAGTGGCCGACCCTCTCTTTCTTCGCCGTGACGGTAAACTACTCGAACTCATCTCTGAACGGAATTCGGTCGTCGGTTGTGGATACTGCATACTCATCAGCACAGCACCATCTGTCATGACGGCATATGCTCACCCCTCTCAATCCTGTGAGATCTGGGCCGCCTTGTCTAGCATATTGCTGTATTGCCCTCCAATCCGCGGGCGCACGCGGCTGTCGCAATTCGCATCCAGTCTGGACAGAGCGATTTCTCAAACGAGCAAGCCCCCCCCGTGTAAGGCGTTGAGAGGCGATTGATGGCTGCGATGATTGCGTACGGACTTTCGTATTTCGGTTTAGCTCCTTCAGCGCGGCCTTTGACAGCAATGTGCCCTGAACTGGAGCTCCAGGTGGTGATGCAGTATTGGCGGTGTCGGGCCTTAACCTTTTCCGCTCGTGTTCTGTGGAGGGTTGCTCAGGGGAAGGGCGCTTTCGTGAAGCAGACATTGAGGACCGGGTTTGAGGCTTGTATTCTTATACAGGCTCTGCGGCTTGGGACGAGATAATGTTAGATCTTGAGCTGAACGAATAGCGGGGGTTGGTACACAGCAGGCGTGTGCGACATGGCTGCCTGCCACTTGGCGGTGCCAAATGAGTCACGGAACGCACTTGCGGCGCTTAAAACCAGGTGGTATGATCAGCCGCCTCGCCTGTCTGTCCTGAATGGCGGCGTACAGTTACACCGAACCTCCTGCATCCGATGTGAAGCGAGTTTTTTCAGCTCATCAAGCTCGGAGAATGAGATAAGAGCCTTTGGCCAGCTGATTCTGCATTTGGTTGGTCGAGATCATGTGAGAGCTGGTAGGGATACGCGCGCGGTTTGTGCATGCGTAAGGCGTCGGAACGCGGCAAGTAGGCTTCTCCAATCTGCACCAGTCACTTTTTTAGAATTTTCGAGGCTATGGCCGCGTTTCTACCCTAGCGTGTAGAAAATGGACCAATTGTCAACTGATAAATTAGTGGGGGTATTCTGCTGTGGCGCCCCCTGAATTGGGGCTTCTCCGGCCGAAAGTAATTAACATGCCAACCTTAAATAAGCGCGGGGCAAAATTTTTTGTGGGAGGTCTGAACGAAGGGGGAGGAGAACCTATAGAGGAGAACAGTATTTGTTAAAATTCTCGAGGCTATGACCGCGCTTCTATCCTGGGGTGCAGAAGGTAGCCCAATTGTCAACTGCTGGCGCTCCCCGAATCAACGCGCCATTCCGAAATGAACCTCCGTAGAAGCAATACACTCGAGAATGCCGCCGCCAGATAAGATCGAGGGGATCCTCAATTAAATGTCTGAATTCCAATTTCACCCATGTTTTTATCTCAAAATAAATAGCTGATGAAATGGCTTCAGTTTTGATGGGGGCCTCCACGATTTAGTCCGCTGGGCGTACACGGCACTGCAGAACTGTTGAAAAGATTGTACATAAGTGCAATCTGGAGGACCTACCTGGATCACACACACCTTGGCCATCCTTCGAATTGATCTCACGAGATTTAGAGACGAAAGTCAGTCCTCAAGAGATCAATGCTTTAAAACAACAAATCGATTTGACGAACTACAGTGCCTGTTCCACTCGACCTATCATTGCTAGAGCTTCAAACAAAGTAGCTTCGTATGCATCGAATCCTGCTAAATAATGCATATAAGCACTCAATCACTTGATCTGCTATCTCATTGGGACGAGATTCTATGCTGTTGAATACCCAGCCAGGAGCAGTTTAGATTTGCACATCACGCCTATGTTTGACTGCTCAGCAGATGCTTCATTTACCAATGCAGAAAGACGCCGCAGCGTACAAGGATATGGTATCATGCTATTTGGTGGTCTCATTGATTGGGATTCGTCCAAGCAATCCACTGTGAGCCTATCAACCACAGAAGCAGAACTACATGCCCTCACGTACGGCTGTAGAGAAGCTATTTGGTGGAGCAATTTCTTCAAAGGGATTGGATTTCAAACTGGTAAAGATTTCATGGTCAAGAATGATAATGCTCAGATAATCAGGCCTTGAGGACCCACAGATATCAACAAGACTTCGCTCTGTTGATATAGCTTAGCATTGGCTGAGAGAGGTCGTCCGAAATAAAGTGCTTAAGGTCCAATGGACGCGCACTAGTACGATGATCGCTGACGGATTGACAAAGGCTTTGACCAAGCCGAAGCACCAGCAGTTCTTGAAATTACTTAACTTGGTTGATATCAGAGATGGGATCTTAAACAGACTCTCATTCTCCGTTAAGGTTGTACAAGGTGCTGCCGAAACGTAGTATACGACCGAACCTCGGAGATTCGACCTGATCTAAACCATTCAGCTAATGAATCAAGGGAATCCAAAAGGATGAGGTCCTATTAAGGCACAGGTGGCTAATATGTGTATGTAAACAGTTCAAACCCCATAGAAATTAAAGCAGAATATGTCCTAAGAATCATAACTTTGATAATCTCACAGTGGTCGGACTAAATAAGTAGAGGTTTGAGAATCTAAAGGAAATCCAGCCAGCGTTAGATGCTGTATTATGTATAGCTCGTGGATGAACTGTGTTAGCGTTTAGTCTGGCCTAGGCTTTTCTCTTGGTGGAATTAGAATGGGCTACTACTTTTGCTCTAAATTCTTTCTTTAGTAATTTCAAATAATTGAAAGCGTGGTAAATCATCTGATCTCGCTCTCTCCTACTTACTCTCCTGCTCGCTGTGTTATATGCTCTGCTAGATACTCCGGTAGATGCTCTGCTAGGTGCTTTGCTAAATGCTTTGCTAAGTATTGGGTCGATATTCTGCTAAATGCTCTGTATCTAACAAAGCATTTAGCAGGGAATCTAGTAAAGTATATAGAGTATGTAATAAGGTATCCAATAGACAATTTGATAGGGTATTCGATAGGGTATTTGATAGGGTATTGAAGATGGTATTTGGTAGAGCACTTGGCAGAATAATTAGCAGAGCATTTAGCAAAACATGTATCAGAGCACCTATTAGAGCATCTGGCAAAGCATTTGGCAGAGCATCTGGCAGAGCGTTTGACAAAACATTTTGTACACTTAGCCAGCCTATTTGATAGCAGAAATACATTCAAAGATTCGAATTTGTCCTAAATCAAAATGTTAAATTAAATTACTAAATTATATTGCTTATAAATGATTCAATCTCATTTCCGGCCGGCGGATCATTTTACATTCTGAGTTGCTCAAGTATTTTGGGAGCGTATTCGCCGACTTCGACGACGTTGCTCTGACACTGTATCTGCTGCTGTATCTTTTCCACCCTCTCCCCGTCTCCTCCGCTTGGACCATGGCTTGGAGGGAACGACATCGTCAACACTATATTTCCTCTTCTTGCCCTCCCCAGCGGCCCACTTCGAGTTCTTCTTCGCTGTCGCGCATTGCTGCGATGCCTCAGCCTCCATCAGACGCGCTTCATGGAGAACCCACTGCACTCGGGTCTGTTGGTGGCACATTCCCGCTCTTGAGAATCAATAATCTGGCGTTCCAGGTCTGCTCATATACGCTCCATTTTCCCGCGAGGTATGCATAAAATTCTCCGTCTCCATCGGCGGCGCCCCGGTTCTCCGACTGCCATTTGCGAAAATGCCACCACCGTTTGAGCTGCCGCGAAAATAGTGTTTCTATCTCTCCCTTTAGTTTTGTGGAGTCTAGCTGACTGAGCCATGGCAGAACAGGTTCAGGGCTGGCTGCAGGTTCGGTGAGAATACGAAAGTGAACCTCGATCGGGCAGACGGGCTTGCCGCCGTCTTGGATGAGCGCGTGATAACCTGCGACTGGAAATCTGTATGGTGAATCGGGGTCAGGTAGTTGAGTCCCCTCGGACGACTGACGCGACGATCGTAAACGTCGAAGTTCCGGGGAGCTGTTCTGTCTACCTTCTATGCTTGTCGAGCGCGCGAAAAGGGCGTCCATATCGATGGGTTGTGACGCGGTCGCAATTTCGGCGGCGGCCCTATCCGGAATGCCTATCAGCAACGAACAGCCAGATACAACGAATATCAGAAGCCTCCCCAGCTCATCTCGCCGGCTCTTTGAGAGGTTTTCCGAATCGGCAGCAATCTCGATCTTGAATCCACCGCCGACGCGCCTGTGACCCTCCAGAAGCTGGACGGGCTGGCTCTCATCGAACGCCATGGGATCTGCATTTATAGTCATAGGAGCTGGGGCTTCGGTGACGGACATTTTATGGGTTGCGCGAAGTGTGCGTAGATGATGTAGGGAAGAGCGTATTGTTGAGTGGTTCCGATTTGGCGCGTGCGCAGTGCCATTAATCCCTTCGGAGGTGAGTGCCAGGCAAAGTCATGGCACAGCACAAAACTTTTTGCGAGAAAATCTGTAGCATTTTGAGGGGAAATAATATCTAAATTTTTAAAATCATAAATCTCCATGTGCCACGAATTTTTTGTCCATGTCTGGTGCCCAAATATCTGTGCAGCCAGTCTCACATCATCAGGAGAGGGTTCATTCGTCATAAGGGGAAAAAGAATGCGAGGCGTATACACTCTCTGCTCTCACGCGATTATGCTTAAAAATATATATCCAATGTTGCCAAAAGCTCCAGAACAGTAATTGCAGAGTCACTACTCCGTACTCCGTAGTACTGAACCTTCTATGTATAGATCCATCCCCGTCAAGTAATCATTCTAAGTCCGAGTCCTCACTAGCTGCGACATTCTTCCTACGTTTGCCGGCTCGTAGTACTCCACTGGGAGAACCATCTCGGCCGACTATGTTGTCATGTTGTGAAGCCGCGGCCCCTGAACTCAAATCCGTGAGAGACTGGTGCACCGACATCAGTGGGCTATGATCTTCTGGCCGAGTCCTCTTACGCTCCGATTGGAATGGCCCCCCTGCTGTCACTTCTGAAATCTTGATGACCTCTGGGGCCTCATTGACTTGAGCTCCGCCGCCAAGATGGTAGTGAATGAGGAAGGAGATGTCTAGCTCTTCAAGTTGAGCGTCGTTCTGAAGGCCGCCGGCTTCCGTGGCTGCGGCGTTATGGTTGCTGGAGAAAATTGCTGGCTCCGGGTTCCATAGCACGCTGTTCAAACCACTCTCTCGTGGTAGGACGACAAGGCTGTCTTGTCCCTGGCACAGCTGAGTCTTGGGCGTTGAGGCACCCGAACCTTGGCACGTTCCGGATTTAGTCGAGTTGACAATGGAGTTGGTTACATCCGTGCTGTGATACCCTAGATTCGCGCTGGGAGATGGACCAGTAAACGCAGCTGTCGGTGTCTGCAAATTATCGGCCCGACAACTGAAGCGAGCATTAGTCTCTTCGTTTGCTCCCTCACGCCCCGTTAAAGGATGGGTGCCGGGTATGGAAGGTATTGGAGTGCTTGGATCGCTGTCCTCGCCGCTTTCATCCCCATTGAGCCGACTGAGGGAGATGCGATGCAGGAATGGACGTCGAGAGTCGCAGTTGGACAATCGCAGCGCCTCGTCGTGACAGAATGAAGCCTCCTTCCGCTCCGGCGGCTTTACGACCAGCATCTTATCAAGAAGGAAACAGAGCAAGCTATTTCCTTTCTCCTTATAATACTCAATATGCTGTAATGCCACCCGTATCCAAGCTACGGCGCTGGTTCGGTACGAGTCCTTGTAGTGCGGAAGCCCGCACTCTCGCGAGGCAATGACCAGGCCGAGAGACCAGATATCAACAGCCACGCTGTACCGGCTATGGGCGGCGGCCTCTGTGTTGGGGATCTTGTTATAGATCTCCGGAGCTGCCCACAGCAGTGTACCACAGAATGTTTTCAGATAGTCCGCGGCTTTAGCTAAGCCGAAGTCTGCAAACTTGACATGGATACTATCAGAGCGCCGGTAGAGGACTAGGATGTTCTCAGGCTTGATATCACGATGCCCGATTGGAGGATTTTGTCCATGGAGGTATTCTAGGGCCGAAAGTAACTGGCGGAGGATTTGTACGTTTTCCAGGGTTGATAAGTTAACGCACTTGTCGAGAGAGCCTCCGGGGACATACTCAAAGGTTAATTGGGGCCAAGGGGAGAATGTGGCGTCTCGAAACGCGACAATATGGTCCTAAGGCCGCGGGCTGTAAGTATCGGTCTACCTTGAGGATACTGAGGATGCTGGGTGTAGCACTCACATGAGAAATACGTCCCATAACTTCAGCTTCCTTCTTCCAGCTCTTGGGTCTGACTTGACCGCTTTTAATAAGCCTCTCCAGCGGTTCCTTTAAGGCATGCTCTTCCCCAGTTGTTGCATTCCAGACATAACTCACTACCCCAAAAGCTCCCTCGCCGAGCTTTTTTCTTACGAGAAATTGGCCAGATTTTCTCGGCCTTGTATGTGTTCCGGTAGCGGCCTGGGCGCCTGGCGCGCTCCGAGGAACGAGAGAGGCGAAGAGATCCTCGGAGTCTGCCGTATCCTGGCGAAACTTGGCCACCCTGTCGATATAGTCTTGAGAAATGATATTGCGAGAAGGCACAACAACCTTAAACTGGATCTCATCCGTGACATTGAGGACAGTGGGTTTGTTACCCAGAATGTCGGGTCCCTGTAGGAGATAGTCGAAATTAGACCGCCGCTCTCCCTCCTCTCCATCATAGATGACTCTTGTTCCATACAGAGAGCCCAGGTCTCTTACTATCGGCCGATTCTTGTCGTCGAAGGTGAAGGCAAGGTGGAAGCGACTAATGCCTGGCATATTCTTGAGGGGTAGATCGACGTTCGGGGCGTGCCCGACCACTATACCGTGACGAGTCCTTGCACCGTGGCTGAACCTCAAAACAAGGCAAGCACTGCTTTCGAGGTCTCTTTTCTTCTCTGGCAGCTGCGTTGACTGGCTGTCTTGATGACTAGGTATATCGTGTGGCTCTAGGGCGTCGCGGCATCGCGGCGGCATGTATCGCGACCCGGTCTTGTGGAAGGAAATTGCTTTACTGGCGCCTTCCTCACCCTCGCCATCGTTTGGGTACAAATAAAGGATGATATCTGGATCTGTCATTTGGAGGCGAGGTGTTGAGGATGTATGACACTGGCGATCTCTTTAAATACCAGTCTTTATTGTTTTGCAGCCTCACGACGAGGAGTTGACCACGCCCAACCAAAAGCTGTAGCCAACCAAAAGCCGTAGCCATTCTCATGCTCCTCTAGGCAGCAACGCTGATACGAGCCTACTATTGCAGCACACGCCGGAATTAAGTCCAGCGTATTACGCCCTGCCGATGCGGCGCTTAAGGGAGCCCAATCAGCACATAGATGTACGCTAGCTCCCCAGGGAGGTACTGGAAGATCTACACGTCCCTCCCAGAAGCGGATGACTGGCGTCGATAATACGTAAAAAATAAATCGGTGTACTACGGGAGCCAGTCGTCCGCTCATGGGCCTAACGTCGATGTTGCTTGGTCTGATTCAGCTTCCATGCGTCCCATTCCGGTTCCCATTCCCGCTCTGTTTCCCGCTCTGACTTCATCCCTGGAGCACTTCACCTTCCAAAAGGAAAGGAAAGAAAGGAAAGAAAAGACAAGGAAAGGAAAGGAGAGGAAAGGAAAGGAAAGGAAAAGAAAGACCATCACAAGTGGAGGAAGTGCTCTGGGTACTACTGTATTTTAAAAGGTTGTTGCCCCCTCGTATGAAGTTTCGGAACAGCGTGGAGTCATCTCAAGAAATCTCAACCCATTTACCGGCCTCGCTGTCACATATAGTGCCTTAGCGACAAAATTGTCGGATATCAGTGAAACTCTGCCGGATTGAACTCAGCTCTTCGTATTCAGAGACTCCGATTCGGCATTTCTCTGCGCGGTCCCCCAGTCTCGATTTAGAAAACACATTAGTGCGTTTAATGGACAGAACCGACTAGATATCTTCTGACCTGTCAACCAGAAAGTAAATCCGATACTATTAATACAAGTTTCACAATGGGTAGATGTTCTCAGTCTACTTTATGCCGTAAGCTTATTCCACTTTTGTTAAATGACAAGATTGTTGAATTCTTTCAATTTAAGTAATTTAGGAGAAGTAGGAGGTCGAGGCTAAATACAGTTTCACCCTGGGTGCGCTACCCCTAATTTGGCACCATGATCTGTGCTCTTTTCTGCTTCACCAGTGCTCCTTCTCCAATTCTTGATCGCCGACAAGTTGAACATCATCTATCATCAATGCTAGTCCGAGTTCTCAGATACCTCAGCTTCATGAGATTGTGCAGGCTTTCGAAGGCTTAGATGTTGGTGCTGGAAAGTTATTGGAAGTTGTAGCTTACTTTCTTAGAAAGCTGGCGGACTTTCTCCTGTGCATCGTTTGGTCCCTGAAGCCAATTTGTGTATCTGCTGTGTGTTAGCGTTTTCATCGATAGAGTGTAGGGGCTCTTGCCGTAGTTAAAAAGTACCTACTGTAGTTACGGGCGCGACCATTCCATTATGGTCAAAATGTCAAAGATCACAGTTCTGAAGCACTTCTGTTTATTCGATCTCTGCACGAATTGAGCTGCTTGTATACACAAATCAACCCTTGTATCTCTGCCAGGATCTCATCCTTCTGAAACTCAGTGATGTGCCAGCTGAATAGCCTAAATTATTCGGATCTCCACAGTTCCGTAGTATGGCTATTGAGGCAGCACCTTGGAGAACTTTGACAGAAGCACCATATTGATTCAATTCCTACAGGATCTAAGTTATTTATATACACAATTCAACAGCTGTTCCTAGGCCTGATCTCATCTTTCTGATTTCGGCCGTGATATCCGCTGAGGGGTCTCCGACTATTGATTCGTGTTGTATGCGTCTCTTTGGCACGAATTCGCGCAACCCTTATAATCTTTACGTTTTCTGTGATGAACAGCTTGCGTATCCTTGACAGCTTGCGTATCCTTTACATAAAAGCCTTCTTGAGGGGTATAAATTTTGAAGCTACCTTTGCTGATGTTGGCAAAGAATGGTAGTTTTGATGAGCACGGACAGTAAAGCTTATAATATGGGTTGGGATAGCCGTTGGTGGTGCACATTCTACGAATATATCTACGTGAACATATTGGCCGGACGTTGGAAAGAGATTAGCGGTCGAAGCCTGATTCTCCCGCAGAAAAGATTACCGAGCATGGGTCAAGGCTATTGAATAGTGGCAAGATGAGAATGAGAGACCCAGCCTCGATGAGCTTGAAGCTCTGCTTCATCTGGGTGGGGATAATCCGCTCCTTATAAACGTCCTCCATACTGCGCTAACATACGTCACCAGTTTATCGTGTGCAGTCAGCATCCTCATCTTACGTCAAGACAGGCTGACTTCGAAGCACCAGCCCAACGATCTCTCATCATTGCCTGCCTCGCGCACACATCGGTATCCAGCGCGACGATCATCTCGGCTACGGGAAGCAAGCAGTTCTCTTCCTTCCACTTTTCGTTCATGTCTCTGTTATCACTCTAGGCTTCTAGCTGACTCTTCACGGTGCGTTCATCGGCATTGAGCACCTCAACTCTACCAAGCTCCTTGGCGTTATCATATCCCTTGTCGGCGCCGCTATTGTTGGCCATGTCGACTTCTCCTTGGACACCAGCCTTGACCCCTTCCAGAGAGTCCCGATACCGTACCCCATATTGCTGCGGCAATCGAATTTCCTGACAAGCCTGCCAGCGAAATCGTCTTGGGTGACGCCATGACCACAACAGCAGCCATTACACACATGCTATCTATACTGTTCTCCTTAAGAAGATGATATCTGATGGGCAGAGGGCAGACATGCTACTGGCCCTTAGCCTCCTAGTACTGCGGAACATGGTGTTGCTTTGGCCCGCGTTCATAATCCTTGATGTACTAGGCTGGGAGAAGTTTGCTTTGCCCAACAGTGGTAGAATATGAAGTATTTTGAATAGTACGCAAATTTTCATATCCAAAGAGCTTCTCGTCAGTTCGTGAAGCTGTATTTAGACTCCAAGCCTCTGACCGGTCACCGGCAAACCCGTCTCGCATCTCTTCAGTTCCCTCCGTATTTGAAGCTGAGACATGCTTTGTTTTGACCTTGATCGGGCAATGCTGCTGCCTCGTTTCTCGTTGACATCACCTGGGCAAATGCCATACTGCATAATTCCCCGCTTGTCGCAACGATAGGCCTCCGCTTGACCATTCCAGCCGCGCTAGTTGTGCAAATGACGGTGCAACAGCGCTTTGTATCAGAAAATATTGGCTCGGGGCTGTAGCTGCTTGTTTCAGTTTTTGGTTGATTAATTGGAAGTCTGCGGAAACTAAGTAAAAGCAACGAATGAGAGCCATGCTTTATCAACATGTCTCGTCAAGTAGTTGAGCAGAATTTAAGAAATTGAATTAGAGCGCGAGCGTGAAAGATTACAGTCTATCAACTCAACGATCTTGAGTAGCTGTCGCATATGTAGCTCCTGATCCGACGCCATAACGTAGATTATCTTGTCAAAGTTGTACTTTTTGAGGCGCTCAAAAAGTGAACCGATTTTCGCGCGTAAGGTACAAGCTCGTAGCAACGCGTTTCCGAACAAGTGCCTTGCCCAACCCCTTGCTAATTTCTCCAGGTACGTGCTTCTTAAAAGTCAACGATCATGGCAACTTCGGAGGGTATGGTGAGTCCGGCTTCGAAAAAACTTGCTTCTCCACGGTCTCCATGCTTCCCGGCTTGACTTTGCTTTCTCCAAGGTACTCGTCGAAGTGGATGTTTCAGACGCTCATACGATTTTTTGTAGCGCACAATGCTCAAGTCGCGAAATCGCCTCCACAGCTCAATAGCTTCTGCGTTATCTTCGCACATAGCCTTGAAGTATCGCCGAGCTTGCTCATCCAACCCATTGTTCTTGAGTTCTGTCGCATCCTAGCTAGAATCCTCTAATTTCTTGATCTCTTCTCTTTCAGTCGGCTAGTTCACGATTTATCTTGACATAGAGCTCGTAGAGGTGTCCAATCTGGTCAGCATCAAGAGCCTTCTCATCACCGTAACGCTGGAAAACTAGGAGCTAGGAGTCCGTATTGCTTGCCCCAGTCACCCATGTAGTTGTGTCAAGCCAAAATGCAATCTCTTGGTGGAACCGGTTATACCACATATATACTGACAAGTTGAGTCGAACGATGTCCCATCCTCCCTGACATAGAGATTGCTGACGAAACCGCCAATGATCCTACTGCGAAGGTGACCGGCATGGAAGAGTTTTGCGGCATTCGGCGACAGAAATTCGACCAGGATGCGCTTTCTGCCCTTGGAAGGATCTTGTGGGTCTCCGAGACCGAACGAAGGGTTTTATCCAACGTTTGTTTTCTTGATAATTGTCAAGATTACAAGGTGTCGCTTCAGCAGACTGTTCTGGACCTTTCAGCTGATAAATCAAGGTGGTTCAGAAGGATGAGATCCTGGCAGAATAACAGGGGCTGATTTGTGAAGATAAGCAGCTCAATTCCAGTAGGGATTGAATCAACATGGTGCTGCAGAATTGTGATAATTGATAATGATTGCTGGAAGTATGATCTACTATAGGCCGAAATGGCTTGATGAAGAATTGAATGAACGCCCTGAAAGCAATCGGCCTGTCAATTAGATCGGAGTCGGGGCAATACATTGGAATAATCAGCTCGAAAGGTCCAAAGGTCAGAGATGGCGAGATCATATGTATATACATACATACCTTGGTAGCCCATTTCTGCGCAAGGACTTCAGGTTTCTGGTCCCTAACTTTTGAGGCAGCCACTGTGAGTACAATGTCGCCCTTGTCGAGAATCTGCGCACGCTATAACGCCGGATAGATGATGGCAGCATCAACTCCACTTACTGTAGCCAAGCCATGGGCAATGTGAGTACGGCACAGATCTGTCAGATTATCCTCGGGATGGCAGTCCTTGAAGACGGCCGTTTCAACGATGGGTAGGGACAGTTGTAGCCGCCATGTCGCCAGGTTTGGAGAGATGGCAGTCCCAAAGAACAAAATGTTATGTCCACTTCGAATATTTTCAAGTCGGTAGGGAATTCTTTGGGCAAGCTTGGTGTGTTGTATATAATTTAGCTGCAGTGCAGATGCGCTGCGTTTGTTCAATGACTAACGATGGCTTTAATTGAATTCCAAGGACTAGGACTCTTGAATTAACTGCGGCCCAAAGTTTAATGTTTATACTGAAATCCACAAGGGTGATCGCCTAACCGGTAAAACGGTAGTTCGGGATGATGGTGTAGTGGTTATTCTCGGGGACTTTGGGATGTGCTTGAAGCTAGGCTCGCTGTCCCGCCTGCAGCAGGTTCCGACGCGGCTGCTTGATCTTAGGTCGTAGCTCCTAGGCGCCAGGTTCGGGTCCTTCAGGTTCCAGCGTGGCTGCTTGATTTCTAGGTCGCAGCACCGTTGTCGATAAGTTTCCGCGAAGCCAGAGTTCTCGCCAAATGTAAGTGTTTTTTTTTGTTTTGGAGAAAACCTGAATCAGCAGAAATGTTGTTAAGCACAAAGAGCACGTGGTATTTGCACGTGGACATGGCTTATCAAAAAGCTTCGTCAGATTCTTTGACTGTTTTGTGTGCACGTGACGGTAGCGTGCACGCCCACTAAAATGAAGAGGCCTTGGGACCCGAAAGATACTTCTACTTGTTTAGTTACCATTTCTTATGATAGCAAGCACTGAGATAGATAATGTCAAAGTTCTTCAAGGTGCTGCCTCAACAGCCATACCACGGAACTGTGGAGATCCGAGTGATTTAGGCTATTTAGCTGATACCTCACTCAGTTTTAGAAGGATGAGATCTAGCACAGAATAACAGGGGTTGATTTGTGTATATAAGCAGCTCAATTCCCGTAGAGATTGAATCAACAGAGGTGCTTCCGAACTGTGATTTTTGACAGATAATGTTACGGTACGGAGTACTCCGTGCGTCCTGTTAGGAGTAAAACATTAGATTGTGCCTCTGCGTCAAAAGGTCAGTACTCAGCCCCGAATAAGGGTGTAACGAACACTAAGCACCGCAAGTTAGTGTCCCTCCGTATCGGGTAGGCTGAATACTTTAGAGTCACAATGGATCAAGCAAAGTATAACAGGGCGTGATAAGTTTAATTAAGCTTCACTGACCCCTTTTCAGGTCAGCGAGATGCTACTTATGTCTGTGTAAGCCTCGCTACTTTAGACAGGCCGAGCGGGGTAAAACAGAGTCAAAAGGGCGCAAAGAGGCCCAAAATAGCCTTCTATAGACCCTTTCCGGCCAGAGAGGGACCTCATGTATTACAAAGGGTTTGAAACTTTGTGTGTTTCCACGAATTTTACTAATATGCCTGCGCCCCTGAAGAGAGAACTCTTCAAGTGATATTCTATTTTCCACAAGACCTTTATTATCTAGGCATCCTTACTCTACTATCGTACTTGGACGATACAATCTATTATCTTACAAGTATCCTCACAGTTAGAAACCATTGCTCTGAGAGGGACTTTGTGACACGTGTCTCTCATGCCCCAGATTCGTGCAAGTCGATATTGTTGTGACATGGATATCGCCATACAGGAGTAGCTCCTAGGCAGCAGCGAAAGGCGGGAAATTTAGAGGTGCCTATAGTACTGATATAGCTAAGTCGCTTTCGGGAATGTTCTCGCTTGGAAAACGGTTAGCCTTCGTTCAACTTTCCACCTTCCCGTGAAGGGGTGAGTTATCCGGGCCAATGTGGGGTGGGTGCTAGTCTAGACAGTGAAAGCTGACAGCCAGATAATCGATAAACTGTACCAAAAGGCTTTTCATAAGCTCACTTTTCAGATTCCCAGCTCATAAACCCTCCATTGAAGTTGATCCGGATGGCTGCCTAGTTCAAGCCTGCCTTGACGTCAAGTTATTACGAGATTCCTCCCAAACTATGACACGACACGTCGACGGACGCCTGTACCTGTGGCATATTCAAAACGCTGAGCTAGTCTCAGTATGGTATGACCGTCACCAATTTGGGTATCAAAATCAGAGCTGAGCTGTATATTTCTTCTGTGCCTACTCCAACATACTTCAATTTCTCTGTATCCCTGCAACCCGACAAAATAGGGCATCCAAGTGCCGAGTATGCCAAATTATGAGCTTGGCCCGTTTGTCGGCAACAGCTGGCATCAGTTTGCGAACCAATCCGGACAAATCTACTATGTTAACGCCGCGACAAAGCAGAGCACGTATGCGATACCGCAGGGTTGGGAAGATCATTCTTCGGTAGCAACATTCGATTAGCCCGCTACATACCTCAGAAAGGCAAGCTAACCACTGCGACAGGACACCTGGATACGGGGACACAAGCAAATCTTGGCCACAATGGAATAACCAGCGGACGGGACGTGCTTGACTCGACGATCCAAATCCCCCACCAATTCAGACATACCTTAATAATCCACACATCGCTGCCCGCCTGTCTGCACTACAGCGGGTGCCCGAATCACCTGAACACATATACCGACGAGCAGTGCTTGGCATCCTACAATTCCCCTTTCCGCGAAGTGAAGGTTATGATGTTGTTCAAGAGACGGATGGCTCGGAAAGCCAACCGGACTTCACATTTTTTAAGATCTGCTGTCGTCCTGGAGGAAGCAACTACGAATATGAGTTCATGTTAGTAGAGAGTAAGAAAGATGGGAGATATTGGAATGAGGTTGAAGATCACTCCTTCAGGCGTTGCCTCGACAATAACAACTAAAGTAAGAATGTGTATTGTATGGCTCAGGTTGGCTCCGAGATCAAATTTTATAAAGTTGAAAATCCGACGTTCACTTCATTAAGCGAGAAGATGCACTTGGTGAATGATATACAGGAAGTAATGGGATGGGCCGAATTCCTCAAGAGTCATCCGATGCCATTTGTTTAGAAGGCGAGCTAGGTACTGCGGATGACGTTGTCAGAGCCTTGCGGTGGAGCTGGTATAGTTATGTAATTAATTGTGGGATGTGTAAGATAATGAAGATCCGCAGGTCTGAGTTCTTCGCAAAAGGCTTTAATGGTGATAGATACAGGTTGCAAGTTTTTGGTCCCCTAGAAGGGCTGCACATCGCCACGAGCGAAATATTGAGAATTCACTTATACGCTATACCCGAAAAGGAGTCTCCAAACCAAATATCTGACTGGACAGGAGAGAACTCGTGCCTGTTTCTATGTCCCTCCTCGAGCACTATCTGCCTTTGTCCATCCTTCCAGGAGAAAAGGGAACCCAGACCCAGAGCACAACCCAGCCGAGCACCTTCAAGGGGACTGGCAGAAACATGAGAAAGAACTATATCTTGTACCTCAATTGGAAGCTTATGAAGGCGAGTCTTTCGAGAAGCACATCTTGTGGCTGCGACGAGGAGCTCCAGGGCTCGCCTTGAGGGAGGAGAGACGCCGTTGAGAAACGTTTCCGGTCGGCTATACTTTACTGTGTCTTTGTGAACCGTGCAAAGGATAATATGCTTGAGTGACAACACCAGATAAGTTAATCGCAGGCCCAAAGATCCAGAGGACTTTTCGCGACGGGCATAATCACAACGAATCGTTTGAAGCGCGCCAGACAGGTCCTGGGTCAGCGGTAGGACATGGTTCTCTTCAATCGGAAATGATTTTATGGAACACGGTTCCCACTGCGGGAGATCGTGTATCCAGACTAAGAATCCACCTTGTCCTTGACGGGGCTTTGTCCACTTAACAAGCCGGAAGTCTATCGTAGCTATTCGAATAACGGCACGCGTGAGTCTGCGAAAGGTGATGTCGTTATATGGACCGCGGAGAACATGTTGTCATTGATATGCAAAGTCTGCCACGATCCGGCCGACAAATGCCATATTCAGGTCTTGTTCGGCAAAGCGAGGTTCGAGATATGGCTCGGGGAAAGACGCCGATGCATTATCCTCCGGTTGCGGTCGCCTCATGGGCTCAACGTCGCTGAATGTGACAGTGTGGTGCTGCAACATGTTAAGTGGGAGTCGCTGACATATATCTTTCTTTTCGCAGATGACAGTATCGTTGTCAAGGTCAAAAATCCATACTGTCGGTGCCAGTGACTGTCGTCGATCGTTGAAAGGGCGCACAATGTCGTCTTGCTCGTCCCATTGAGCAGCAACGACGTTGCGTAGGATCTCAGGTCTACAGGCATCTGAAGTCAGGCCGCGGAGCTTTTGTGAGAACAAGTCGATGAGCTCCCCGTCGTCGGCGTACCAGCGGAGACCGCGGGATATCGATCCTGTAGGTATCAGCAGATTTCTTCTCATGTGTAGGACAGTCAGCGAACCTTGAAAACAGATATAGATGGACACACCCATACCATGAAATAGGATTACTTTGGATGAGCGGCACTACTGCACGATCGGTACTTTGCTCGTGTCGGCGCCACCCCGGTCCTTTTCGGGCCACAAAACGTATGGAAATTTACACTGAAAACGTAGCGAGGTCGCCGGAAAGGTGAATTGATGTCTATTCATGACGGGTTGCCTTTTCTACTCTTTTTGTTATTGCCTTCTCAGAAATAATCTCGTCATTTGCACTTAGACTCTTTAACACTAACAGGCAGAAAAGCATGAGGTTAATGGAACATACTCTGTGGTCAATTCAGGGCCTTGCTGTGCCTGTTCACTTACCGTATCAGTGGCAGTAAAATAATCAGAGGAAGATTAGCACTCGCCTAATGACTCTCACGCTATGACTCACGAGACGCGTCGGCACGCGAAGAGAAACAGTTCCGTTTGGAAGTGATCTCACTTCAGATTCGACTCGGTTAGAGTGGACTTAGAATATCCCTTCATCCCTGCAGCGGCGCTCATAGGCTGGAGGGGGGTCGGATAAGCGCCGCCTCAGCAAGATCCTTACGTCCTTAACGACCTGGTTTTCGGTCAGACCTTGGCTGTCCTTGAAGGACTGGGAAGGGCAGTATCGACATAAATCCTCCGGGATGCTGCCAACTTGGTCGCAAAGCTATCAGTTGAAACGGATGACAGATGCCGAAATCACCAGTTTTTGGATGAGGTTCCTGTCGTGGTGGTTCTCCCTGGCAATAGGATGACAATACTGCCTTCCAAGTCTCTTGGTATTCAACAGCGACTTCGCTCACAGATAATCAGCGGTCATGCTTATATTTAAACTACACAAGCGCCAGCTGAACATTCAATTCACCTGGCACACAACAAATGAGAGACTCCGGCCTAGGCCATGTCAAATGTGAGTCTGCGCCTATCTTGAGCCACACAAGAATCCCAAGGCCAGGCGTATGTTCTTTTCCATTATACTATGTCTTCTACTATAGCCGCCCTGCCCTAAGTCCACAGGTCTTCGCTCTCACTTAACTGTTTTTAAGCGTTTGAAGCCGTGCCCTTTCCTTCCACAAGACAATCAGATTCGCTCTTATTTTACCACCATGCAACCTGCTGCGCGCCGGAGCGATCAGAATCTGGAGACGATCCTCTAGCAGAAGCGGAGACTTTCTTACGGTACGACCAAAGTTAACCTTATCCATCTTTGCTTTGACACTCTTCCACTCAATAGTTACCGTTATCTTGACACGAACAACGTGTTCCGTTTAGCGCGATTGTTCCAGGACAATGAACGCTATAGTCCTGTAGCATTCGAACATCGAGTGCCCGCCTTAATATCTTTCACGACGCTGAACTCCGCGCTATGGAGGTCGCGGCTGTCATCGACAGATCTGTTAGACGATTGTGCGGAGCCCCCATTTCCGATCCTCGATTGTGATGTTCGACTGGAATGTTTACATAGTCAACACCGACTAAAAGCCGCGAGACGCTGTCAAAAAACATGGTAGGTGGTGCAGCTGTATCTGGACGGTCAGTCAAGCAAATCTGCTCTACAGTACATTAATTATTGCTTTCGGCAGAGCTGTCCTAAGCTGGGATTCTCGACCCCCGTTCATGCCATGACAATGCGTGCTCCTTTAGCCACGGCGAGATCTACCGATACATCCGTTATCATGAGATACGCAAAGGAAGCTGTCCGGCTGGCAGATGGAGCGATCTTCTTATGGATAACATGAGACGAGACGTGACTCGACTTCACGCGCGGAGTCCACGTCGCATTGGCAAGATGATCGACTCGTTGGCTCCCTATGCGGGACTGTGGCGAAATCTGGATGTGGGATCCTTACAACAACTTCGAAAGCTTGGTTGCGTAGAGGTCGGTTGATCCCTTATTTTTCTTGGGAGCGCAATTCATTAGAGCAGGAGCCAGTCCGCTACCTTAAACGCATATTTGACATGTGGTCTTGCTCATTCGATAGCGACCTCACCGCTAGTATACTAGCAGATCCAGACACTATCAACCTGCTCCAAGCTCTCGCACCTAGACGTTCTTAAGTCGACAGCGATCGCATCCGCCAGCTGATGGATGACGGGCAAATTTTCCCCTTCCGTCGAAGACGCGACAGAACGGCAACGGCTATTTCAACGGCTACTGAATGTGGAAGGGCGCATACTGTCATTTCACACCTTTGTGAAGATATCAAGTACCTTGAGGCATACGCCGAGATCACAAAATCTCCTCTCCAAAAGAGAGCGAAGAGTTCCGTCAATTCTAAAATGTTTGACCGCTACACACCACCTAACAACGGCATTTCCTTGGCGGTGGCGGAAAATCAGATTGAGACATTTCCAATCAGTCCCGAGGCTGCAGAAATTGCGTATGTGCAACTATGGCTCTTCGCCTGGCGTTGGTTACCAGACTTCTCCAAAAACGTTCCTCGCTTGGACGACAGAGCTGCGAGCAGGCCGTGGTTGCTACCTCATGAGGTCTTTGCTAAGTTCAAGAGACTCGCTGACAAATTGGGATTTGATTGTTCGAGTATTCCAATTGATGAATGGGACTCTCCTCTCGGCCGGATTGCAGAAAATGCTCAGCGCGCAAGAGCCTGGAGGATGACCGCACACACGGCATTCCTGCACCCCTCCAGCGGTACACAAGCGCTTCCATCGCTCTTCATGATCGGGAACGTTAATTTACCACTCGAACAGCGATGTGGGCGCTCATTCTAGACACCGCAGTGATGTTGTATTAATTTGGACAGGTTGATCGCATCAATTAAGGTTCTACTGAGCTGGTCTCTCCCAGACCGAGCAGACAAACTACCTGGATATATACACAGAGATCTCCGGACGTTCCGAATAGGATCAATCCTTCAGGAGCTGCTGAACGATCAGCTTCCGAGGCATCCGGCAGGCGAAGCAGCTTGAGTAACAAAGGAAACAGTAGGGCAGCATGCTCTGACACGCAGAGAGCTGATCAAGATCGTCTCTTCTTGCACAACATGTACCATTCAGAAGACACGTTCGGCGCGCATCTATCCTCGCGGTGGTTCAAAAGAGACACGTTCATCTGCTTCTTCGGGATTCCAGTGTCACCTGTCACCGTAGAAGAATGACGGACCCTGATTATCTTGGAAGCCCCTGTGGTGGATAACAGTCCTGAAAGACCTGTCCGGACGCGGGCCAGCATACGGTCAGCGACCCCTCTGTTTGTGGAGCCTTAGACGACAGCTCAGTCCGCCAATCCGCCTGCTGTTTCGGCTTCTCCTCGTTCACTTTCCTTATCCGAACCATACTCGGCGGCATGAGTCCTGTCGCGATTCCTGCCGCGGCGCTAGCGAATGAGCAAGATTTCACGGTCGAGAGCATCACGGCGGCCATTCTAGAAGACTTCACAAGCTATTCTACCGTGTTCTCTCATTCTCCCATTGAACCGTTGGAGATTGAGTCTAACACTTATGTGGCCGAGGGGCGTGCAACGTCCCACGTTACTAACGCTCTTGCCGAATTCGACACGTAAAATCCTTCTCCCTCCCAGCTCACTCCTCTCCGCTTGATCTTGAGTTCCAATCCAATCGGCTCAAATATATCTGACCACTCATCGTCCGAACGGTCTGTATCGTTTTGAGCGCATTCTATCGCTAGTAATGACTCTGAAGTTGTTAAAGATCACAGTTCTGAAGCACCTCTGTTGATTCAATCTCTACGGGAATTGAGCTGCTTATATACACCAATCAACCCGTGTTCCTTTACCAGGATCTCATCCTTCTGGATCCTCTTGATTTATCAGCTGAGAGGCCTAGAACAGTCGAATCTCCATAGCTTAGTACTCTGGTTGCTGTAAGGGCACTTTATGTAACTTTGACAGAAGTTGATGGAGCGCAAACAAAGCAGGTAAATTACACTAGCTTAGTTGAACTTTGGAAACAGGAAGCAGCCAGCAGGGCCAATCTCTGTAAATACGTATCATGGAAGTTCTCTGGCAGCTGAACAGTAACATCGCCTGACCACGCGCGGTGGTCCAGCAGCTGTGAGGGTATTCTCAGCAGCTGTGAGGGTATCAACAGGTGAACAGGCGACGCGGCTTGTAGCACCTAATATTCAGCAGATACAGCTCACCATACGTTGTGTGCGTTCTCAAGTATTAACGTAAACTGAGACCTTTCCGATCCCTTGAATGTGCGTGTCTGTATTGCCAAAGCAAATCATTTCATCGTACAATGGTTTGTAGTTGATGAAATGAGATAGATCGTTACAGACATATGTGTCTGCATAATTGTCAAGTCGAAAGCAGTTATCATATTCATCTGTTGGTACCGTGCTTAATGTGAATCTTGATATCGCATAAGAAGCTCTTAACAGCGTTAAAATTACATTCGTATTTGATAGTCCGGGATCGGTTACCTGTTCAGTTTGTCCCTTGGCGATTTCTGCTGGCCAGAACTCTGGCAAGGTAATCTGGTTTCTGTCAAAGTTCTTCTTAATCTTTTCTTACAGACGTTTACTTCTCTTAAATGCAGTGGTAACTCTAGACTGTACCTAGATGATCAGTGTTTATGTCGATGGTGCTTTTAAAGGGTTAAGATAGTAACAGTCTGTATATTTATGGGGTAAGCCACAGACGTAATCGCGAAGGGTTAAGAGTGTATTTGTTAAGGTTGGAGTTGAATTAACTCTAATTTTGTGATTCTTCGCTCGCGGCTAAAATTCTTTATCACCTAATAAGGCCGAATTACCATCAACTATGACTTTGCCTTAAAGAGTGGTATGTGCTGCTTTGTCTTTGGTGGATTTGTCATTTAAAGGTGCCATAGTCCTGAACTGTTTGATACAGAAGCCTATGTTGATTTTCTTGTCTGAGAGAGTCGGCATAGAGGGGCTGAAGAGTCTTGTTGATCTTGTTCCGTGCCTTCTGTACGATTGGCATGAGAGCGTTATCGTCGATATCTTCTAGTCTGTCTCATCAGGATTGACCATTATAACAGCATCAAGACCAGCGTGATTTGGATTGATCTTATTGAGAGCAGTGATGATTGCACTTAAGGTTGTCTCCATTACTTTCCCTATGCCCTTGATGAGAGTCGTATTACTCTTGACTTGCGCTTCCTGACAGAACATGAAGTTGGTGGGTGAAAGCTTGTAGATTGAGCTATAGAGGGCGAACCTCTATAAATACCTATTCTGGTGTTACATTCCACAGCTCTGGAATGTAAACAGGAATGTAAACAGGTGAACAGGCGACGTGGCTTGTAACACCGTATATTGTGTGCTCTCTCAGGTAGATTGGTATATGCTACAATATACCCCTTCCCGCTTACGAAAGCAACACAGCTAACTTACTACCAGTGCTGTGGCTATGAGTGTAGTTAATCTGATCTATCGCTATAGTATCGATGTCACCCGAGACGTCACGTGGGAATTTGCGTTGGTTGCGCGCCTATCTTCCCAAATACAATAAAGCAGACCACCGTTACGCACTTCTTCTCCAGTGTCGTGAAGTTACTCCGCTCTCACTTCCTCCGCTCTCACTTCCTCCGCTCCCGCTTCCTCCGCGCCCGAGTTCCGGAATACGATAAATCGGAATTGAAGGATAGCGCTCAACGACAGTATCATAAGCTTGAGGGACATCGCAACTTGTCAAGCTATGCCCAAAAAATCCCGGTCAGGAGCCTGTATGATGAAGACAGCCGCATATCTGGGTTTCATTTCCTTGGGCGTTTGAGTCTTGTTTATTGCTCTAATCTGACCTGGGAGCTTTCCCTTGCCACGTCATGTTGTAATGTCATCTGTTCAAACTAGCACACTTCATGCCGATGAGTATCCTGGTGGATCTAATCGGGGACAAATGGAAATTTATGTGAAGTCCGGCATCTTTAGGGAAAAGATAAATCTCACATCACAGTTTTAACTTCTTATATTGGAATTCAATTAACATCTGCACCGCGACAAGTTTTTGCACTGGTCAGGGGCCCAACATTGGTCATCAGGGTTTTATCAAAGCTCCGGTTGCTAAATAAAATTCATTTATCGCACTCCCAGTACTCTAAAAAGTTGGTTGTAGCAACCGAGCAAGTGCCAAAAGTGGCAGAAAGCACGAGACTACAAGATTTAGCTTCAGTAATTGCCGGGGTGTTGCTAATCTACAGCAGACTTTCGAAAATGGTAGACTACCGCCTCCGTCTTTCATGCCAAGCGAGTCAGCGAACAATTTTGCGTCTGAGATGAGCAAGATCCGAGAAGAATTACGGAACGCTGCGCTTGAGCTGCACGGTTTGCTCTTAGATTCTTTGGACCTTCTGTACCACAACCTCAACGTGCGTATGCATCCGGCTGTCTAGCTGCTCTAGTCTGAAATGAAGAGACTTGAACAGCACAACAGTCTAGTCCTGCTACAGGCTATTCAACGCCTACAAATAACACAGAAAGTCCCGCCCGGCGGGGCCGCAACGTTTGAATCCATCGCACAAGCCTGCGATGTACGATTGGAGCAAGTACGGCGTCTTCATCGACACACAATGACGTTCAGGATATTTTTGTAGCCCTAGCTGAGCTATGTCGCACATACTGAGGGATCCATGGCTTTAAGCAACCCCAACGTGAAAGATTGGGCGGCGGTAATGTGCGAGGATGTCTGGGCGGCAGCACAGAATGCGAGTCAAACCCCTCGGAGTCAGCTGCTCTGCAAACACACCCCGACTTCCCTCCACAGCTAGCTAGGCAGACTGATAGAGCATGAAGAGTTGGTGAAAGCTTGTAGATTGAGCTATGGAGGTGGTGCTGTATATATACAGGTTCAGATGAGGCTGACCCTATGCACGTAGGTGAAGCAGCTTGACTGTCACTAAATATTGTGTTCTGTCACAGACGCTTTCTGACTTGAAAAAAGACAGTCATGGCATTACAGAAATGGTCCCATTCCAGCGATGCCATTCATATGGTGAGTGAGAACGGGAAGCTTCGGCCCTTCGAATGAAGCTAAGCTCTCGCGTCTTCTCTCCAATACAGGGATTTTCCATCGTAAGGAACGATCCGCGTCCCCTCTACGACATCATAGGCTCCTCTCCCGTTTACATCAGAGACATTTCGCGGGCATGTTCGCTGCTTACAGCACCAACAAATTCGACGAGGAGTACCACTTATTATATGGCTACGACTGGGCTTCGATGCCAGCTCCAATGACTCATACTCCTGACCACCCGATCCCAACCATCATCGATATTGGCGGGTCCCAAGAGCACATTGCCGTCCTGCTAGCCGACCGGTATTCCGTCCTCCGCATCACAGTTCAAGATCGGGCGGAGGTCATTGGGCAAGCGGACATTCCGCTGCATCTTCGTGGGAGGATGGACGTGATGGCCCACGATTTCTTCCAGCTGCAACCCGTTATGGGCGCCTTGTGCTACTATCTCAGATGGATCTCGCATAACTGGGGCGACGACGACGCGGTCAAGATTCTGCAGGCGCTGGTTCCGGCGTTGACTCCGGGCGCGAGAGTTCTGGTGCACGATGGGTGCTTGCAGAGGCCAGGGGAAGTCTCTCTGGCTAAGGAACGAGGGATGAGGTGAGCCGAGCATGGTCCATTTTCTATCCTTAGGTAGTCCGGATGCTTTATAATAATTGACTGACGTTCGCTGCAGAGCAGCCGACATTTGCATGGAGAAGAGAAATATCACGGTGCTACGATCTAGTATACTCACAGTATCGACCTACACCTCTCTCTCGGGGCATTCCATCTTCGGCGCGGGCCAAAACGGACCCCGAAGCACCAGCAGCAGCCGGAGATGATTTATGACTGGCAAGACAGACCATGGGAAGAGCTTGCCACATGACAACTCTCACAGCTCTGCCGAATGAGCAAAATCGATTGCGGAAAGTGCTCGGAGAATGTGTCGAAAGAAAATTAACATGGAGGTCTTCCAGCGAGCCTACATACTCACTTGGCACTCTCTCCACGGAGAGCAGGCTGGTCTTGATAGACGTCGAAAGCAGCGAGTGTCGCGATCCCGGATCGGGCGTGGCCGGAGTGCGGGGCTAGCCGGAAGCGGGCAGCACCCGGACAGACTATAGGAATCTTTGTCGACCCTTGACTCCCTTGTCATTCCGCTGATCCGGGTACTTTTTACAAATTACGTAGGTGAAGGCAGATCCGATCTGGAACAACGTCAGTATGCGTGTGATGAACCTTAAATCGCGAATATTGGACAGCGTCTGCAGTCCTGCACGCTTGCAGTCGACCAAGGGAGTCCTCCACTTCGGCTCTGGCGAACCTGATCCGGTCATTGGAATGACTGATTGAGCCGGACAAGCTAAATTTGATTCTATCATGCTAGTAATGGACTTAAAAGGGAAAGTGGACAAATCTGCCCTGGTTTTTGGAGTTACAGGAGTCTCGGCCTAGGCCACGGTCAGCCAGTTGATCTTTGGCTATCCAGAAAAAAGTGTCTGGAAACAAGTTCACACGCCTACAAACAGACTGATCAGCAGATAGGATGCTTTATGGCCTGATGACTCACGGCTGAACCTTGTCTCTGACATCGATCTCTTAAAGAGGCGGACAGGAGGAGCTTGAACGCGAAATGAAGGAGAAAGTCAAAAACGTTGAAAACGTGACACATTAGAAGCCATCCACATCCTGGGGTTGATGAAATACCGCTGCTGACCGTCCACAGCATACAAGGGCTCCACAGATCTGGATCAAGAGATGAGAGATGCGGTTCAAATGTTCTCGCGATCGACAATGGCAGTGCACGCTTTGTGCCCGAAGCTCGAATTTATGGTCCTTCAGACAGGTGCTCAATGGTACGGCGTCCATCTCCTCGAGAATCGCCCTACGGACTATGTTCACGCCCCATACATCAAAAGTATGCCTCGACTCAAATCGCCGTATGGGGAGCGTATCTTTTGCTACCCACAGCTCGATTAGATTCGGGAGTATGCCGAGGACAAGCTAGAGAACTGGTGCGAAACGCGACCAGATATTATCGTGGGATTTGTTCCTCACGGTAATATCTACTCGCTCACTACGAGCTTTGGCATCTTCCTCTCTCTGTTCCGAGAGATTGAAGGGCTGAACGCGCGTTGCTTCTTTCCTGGCAGTAACGAGAGCTGGGTAGCGAAGAACAACGATAGCTCCGGCGAGATTATCGCAAGACAGGCGTTCCATCTTTCTCTAACTCTCCCAATGCGTCGCAAAGGCGAAGCTTTCAACGTAGCTAATGCCAGAGAACCTAATACTTAGTCTTCGAAATGACCGGCGATATGTCGTTACTTTAGGCTTGCTGGAATCGGTCCCCGTGCGTCCACAGGAGGGACAGTTGACATACGGAGGTACATTGAGGAAAACTTGGAGATTTGGGCGTGGGTGGAGAGGAAATACGGGTTGAAAAGTGGCATAACAAATTCCGATCTAGCTATGCCGGGCTTTGAGCACTGGCTTTTAACGTCGTTCGATTTTGATCGGCAATTTGACATGACCAAAATACACGAGGCTGGTTTCCGGGAAGGAAACATAGTGCAGTCTTGGCTCACAAGCTTCGATCTGATGAAGGTTGTAAAGATTATACCGACAGAGTTCACATCTGGTTGATGTGGATCCCTATAACGTGTTCTGAAGCTCCAAGGTGAGCAAGACATGAGCCATAGTATGAGATTTTGCATGCGTTGATAAGTCGCAAAGTCGCAGAGCCATTCTCGCCATATCGCAGGAATGTACTGGAGACTCTTGTTCCGACAAACAATCTTGGTTCCAAAGTTCAGCCGAACGCTCTGTCTTCTTCCAGTGAAAAGAGTTTTACACAAAGTCAGGCAGATCGCTCCAACGAGCCTTGTATCCATCTAGTTTTTTACCTTCAGTGAGAGAGCCGACAACACCAAAGCGGGGAGAATTTGCATTGATCCCATGAACAGTTCAGCCAAACCAGAGCGCAAGTATGAACATACCAAGATCAAGCTCCATAGCGCCGTGAAGGGCAGCAGCGAAACTCCAGTACCATGCGTTTTTCCCACCAAGCTACTTTTCCCAAACGCCGTTTACCCAGAAATCGACTCACCTCTTTTTTTTGTTGGGGAGGGGGGGGGGGGGGGGGGGGGGGGGTTGTCTTCCAATCACGCCTCATGCCCATTCGTCAATGGTTTCGACTTGGGCACTACAGTGCCACCATCGCCGTAGATGCGCTCGAGATACTCCTCGCGGCCTTTGGCCGTTTCCTTGATGGCATCCTGGCCCGGATTCCAGTTGGCCGGGCACACCTCGCCGTACTCGTCGGTGAACTTGAAGGCGTCGAGCAGGCGCAGCGCCTCGTCGACGCTACGGCCAACGGGGAGGTCATTGATTGTGATCTGTTCCGTTCACTCATTGTCAGTGCAAGAGCCCCTCCTTTCCCAACAACATTTTACGATGCATGCGCGTGTCCGCACTACATACCTGTCTCACGATCCCCCTCGGATCGATCAAAAACAGCCCCCTCAGCGCAATTCCTTCCTCTTCCACCAGCACGCCATACCGCCTGCTCAACTGGTGATTCTTGTCGCTTAGCAAAGGCAACTGCACCCCTCCCAGGCCGCCGTCCTTACGGGATGCGTTGTTCCACGCTAGCAGGCTGTATTCGGAGTCCGTGGAGGCGAAGACGACGGCGCAGTTCCGGGCGCGAAAGTGTGGCAGAGCATCGGCGAAGGCGATGATTTCGGTGGGGCAGACGAAGGTCCAGGCCATGGGGACGAAGCCGAGGAGGAGCCATTGGTTGTTGAGGGTGAAGGTGGAGAGGGAGAGGTCTGCGAGAAGGAAAGTAGTAAAGTCAGTAGCTTGAAGGAGCAAGATGCGGACGGGAGGGGAGAAAGCAGGGGTAGAGCCCAGAGGAGGAGAGTGAGAGGGAGCTTGGATGTAAGGTAGGTGAAAGCGGTGAAGAGGTGGAACAGAGGGCGGAAAGAGGACATGCCTTGGAAGCTGCCGTCAACAACGGCTTGGCCGCTAAACGGAGGGGCGGGATACTGGACTCGAGCCACTGGAGGAGCTTCTTTTGCCGTTTCCATTGTGGTGAGATTGTTGTGGCAAGTTTATCTAGTATGCGAGAAGAAAGCAGACGAGATAGAAATTTTCCAGTAGGGGAATTTTGGCTTTGGCAAGAGAAAAGGAAGCCCAATTATGTTAGAAATGGAGATGCAAGCGGCACGGTTGGGTACCCAAGGTCCCTTTATTCAATGACAGATGCAGTTGACAGGATGACCAGACGAGCTCTCGTATTGCTCCGGTCCGAGCTCGGGCGTCACATCTGCGATCATCTCCAAACACTATCACATTCCGAGTAACTCTGCGTCCTATTTTCCGTGCGATTCGCCATCTGATTGCCGCTCTACACACCTAGTTGATGCCCCTGCGCGCTCGTTCAGATGACCAACCCATGACATATCTGCCTATCATACAGGAAAAAGTAACGCCCGTGTCTGCTATTTCACGCACTTGCTAGTCTCCACGCCCGGAGCGGCAATGCCTGCAATTTGTACGCCTGCGGCTGTATAAACCAGATGAAGCTAATGATGCCCATGATCGCGCAGCACGCATTCACAATCAAGTAGCCGTCTTGCTCAATATTGCACATGCCACCGCCTTCAATGCAGCGATGCTTCTCTGCCTCAAGGACGCATGAGAATGGTGCTGTCACCGGAGTCACGCCCTCTTTAAGTCCATAGGGCGTCGTCGAGGGAGGCATGCACGTTGCTTTTGTGAACATATCCACAAACTTCAGGACAAAGAAACGCGGAAAAGTACCGCCAAGATTGGAACATCTGGATTCCTGTGTCAGCGGATTCTCGTCGCGTCGTGAAGTAGATAAATACTTACGTTGCAAGCAATGTCATGTACGTCCCTCCAATGACCGGATCCGCAACCTTAGCGTGGAAGGCGCTGACTGCGACAAATTGTAGAGTGCTCATAAATGTAGAATGAACGTGCATGGCAATGACCTGACAGAGGTACCAAGACGTGACACCATTCGCAGGAAACATGCTGATGGTGATCTCGGCGAAAACGGCGGCTGCGATACGGCCTAAGAAGGCCCAGCACCAGATTTTCATCGGTGGATAGATAGACGACCATTTACCCGCGTAGTAGCCGAGGCCCAGTTCAAAAGGGAAATCGATCAAAACGGTAAGTGCGAGATTTTCTTGGCTGAAGCCCTTGTCCAGGAGCTTGAGGTTGGTGACTGCATCATTGGCGACGAACCCGATCTTGGCGATGAGGTGGATAAAGATGAAAATCTGGATATTTCGCAGGCTCAATATACCGCCCATGATTCGATAGACTTCCATGATTCCGTCAGTGTTTCGGCTCCTATCCTCCTTCTTCATAACCGCCAATCCGACCGTGACTGCGATGTACGCCCAGCCGAAAAAGGTCAAGTAGCCACCCAGCGTTAATACACCTTCTGGCCTTGGCGAGGCACGAAGCCACTTGTTCGCAAAATCGGGGGCATTGAATGCAAGGAACACAGTGTATGACAGAAATTGACCAGCAGTGAGGCCAATGGTTTGCGCCGTCGATGCATACGAGAGATTTTGTGGTGAAAGCAGCACGAGTGCCCACCCTGCGAACGGTCAGCGACATCCCTCTTCAACCAATGCTTGACAGTCGGCACCATACCGTCAACAGCAATGTCTTGCGTCGCACACATAAACACTAAAAAGAACCACCACGACGTGAAACCCCATACTCCAGCTCCTCCATTCTCCCCCGCTGTCTCCATCATCCTCTCCACCCGACTCCCCAGCCACAGCATGCCCATCCCTGACAGCGCCTGGATTGGAATAATCCAACTCTTTCTTCGTCCCACCCGCTGGCTCCACACCGCATCCACAATCGGGCTCCACAGCAGCTTTAGTGAGTACGGGTATGACGCCAGCGAAAACACCCCGATCTGTCCGAACGACAGATGCGACTTCAGCAAGAATGGTACCGAACCCGTAGCCAGCCCCATCGGGACACCTTGCATGAAGTACAGCAGACACAGCATGAGAAAGTTACGCCGCTCTGCTGCGGGGAGCTCCCAGAACCCGGCCGATGCACCGCCAGACGGCGTCTTGGGCGTTTCGGGTGGTAACTCATTATCCAGAGAGAAACGCTCCGAGCGCATGTATTGTGCACCCGTTGTCGAGACATTATCGAGGGAGGCGTGCTTCCGGCGCGGGTCGAGGAACGGACTCGTCATGGCACCAGTGGCGTGACCGTTATGCGGTTGTTGCCCGGCTGCTGGATCAGAGGCGGAGGGACGAGATTGAGCGGAGGGACTTTTCTTGCCCATGGGTGTGCGCGGGGTGAGGAGATGATGAGTTTCGCTAGGGGCAAGAGTGTAGTCAGAGGTGGGGGGACGGTAGCCGGTAGTGCGGTCGGCGGAGGGAGCGTATACGCTGAGGTTCGCCGGCCGCTGGTGGCGCCTAGATTTTTCCGTGTCGGAATACTTAGAAAAGTGGTTGCCGTTGTTAAAGTTGGAGAGTGGAATGTCCTCTAATTCGCTTTCGGAAACGGATGTGATCTTGCCACTCTTTTTGGCAGCTTCCTGTTGTTGCCGCTGTGCGAGATGAAGGGGGAGAAGATTGGTGTCACGGGTAAGGACAGGTTGGGATTTCAAAGGTAGAGATTCGCCCAATGGGGTCGGCATGCCATGTGGTGGTGATGAAGGGCGTAATGCACCCTCCGAAGCGGCAAAATGTTGCGCTGGCCTCAATGATTTTAGCTGCTTGGGCGGCCGCGGCTGTCGTCTAGTGAAACCAATTAGATCACTGTACCAGATTAGGTAGTATTGGTCTAAAGCAATCAAAGTGCACGCATGAACGAACGCCCAGTAAGCCCAGGGAAGTAAAGTGAAGTAGGAGGAGTCTGCTTGAACATGGGCGTCTTGGCGAAGCAGGGAAATATCTGGCTTGTCAGAAAAAATGTCCCACCATCCCGTTTTGCCAGCTGCAGGTACAAACAAGGGCCGTTTCAACTAAAGCAATTACCGCCTCCGCTTCCCCCGCAAGCGCGGTGGTGGTGGTGATCCAAGCACGTGTTTTCGCGTTGAAGTAGGACGCGTTGTATACCCGACAACAGACCAACTTCACCGCAACAATTGTACAGATAGACCTTCGGCACCACCTTCATTTCCATCCGTTCCTTATTCAATCATCAATTCGATCATGCCACAAGTCTGTGATCCCGTCAGCTCAGAAAGCTTCATCGATGAGGAAATCGCCCAAATCCATTCTCAGCGCACGTCTCCCTCTCTATCATCCTTACCGCCCATCCGACTAACAGCGTTACCCAGTTCAATCCCTTCATAATCGCCACTCTCTCCTCCGCACCGCCTTGCTCTCACATCGCATCCTCCGCTCCCGCCTTACGTCCGCTCAAACACAACTCTTATCCGAACACCATCACGCCGACTCCCTCGCCCTCACCATCCGCACCATCGACGCCCAACTCCGCCTCAACACCACCAAAACCTACCGCGCCTGCGCCGGCGCCACCTGTTTCGCTGCACATGACCCCGATCCTGCCGCTGTCGACGGCGGACGCGTCTTGGGCGTGCGGATCGACGTCCTGCCTCAGGGCAAGGGCAAGACGTATGTGATGCTGCTGCACCGGCCGCAGTCGAGAAAGGCGCCAGAGGCATGGCGCGTGCATCGGCACACGCTGCCGCCAGCGGTGGGTCTGCAGGCGCTGATGGCACGATACCTGCCCTTTCCAGCCGGAGCAGAAGGGGCGAGAGGAGGAGAGCCGCAAAAGGAGGGAAGGGTAAAAAAGCAAGATTTGGTGGGCTTGGTGAGAGCAGTGCGGAGAACGGTGATGGGATGGCAGAGGAGAGTGGACGCGATTGAGGCGTTGAAGGGGGAGGTGCTGGTGGGGGATGAGGAATGCCGAAGGCGGATAACAGGGAGCGGTGCTAGTAGTGTGAAGCGGATTTGGATGCCAGATGAGGAGGGAAGGGAGGCGAAGGTTGAGTGGAAGGGGGGCTTGATTGCCTCTTTGAAGATTGGGAGTGACGGCGTAGTGGAGAATTGTACCGTACGAGATGCCGACGGAGTAGAGAGAACGGCTGGAACGAGGCTGTTGATGGGTACAGAGGAGACTTCTATTGCTTCACTGGGCGATCGCATAAGAGAGTTGCCAGCTCGTCTGAACGGGAAGTAGGATAGAGAGGTCTCCCACTTGATGAACTTGGAGCAGGCACTGGTGCTTCTATGTACGAAACGGCTCTATTAGCCCAGAAACAAACCTTTCATATTCGATCCTAGTATCCAAACCAAACTAGACAGCAGGACATCAGTATCATTCGAAAACCCCAGTGAAGTTTCAATCTGCAAATATTTATAGGCAAAGATGACTATTCTCCATATTATCATTCATCATATGTCAACCAGGCTGCTCGGTTAGAGATCAAAAATGGCGTATGCTTCATAGCGTCGTTCACGACCCAGACTTAGACTTTGGTCGTCTCGCCGAGGTATTATGAGACGAGGCTGGATGTTATGTCCGCTGAAGAAACAGTCGATGCCTTTAGTATTACTCCTGAAGCTGTGTCCTGGACTAACTTGATGGCCTTAAAGGCCCATTGACAGGTTATGAATCCCCTCTTCGCTGCCGATGGCCAGCGCAAAATTTTAATTGCAGCGACCCACGAACGTTCCATCACCTCAAGCGCAATAACTTGTTGGAGGATCGAGACGGCTTGAACAAATTAGAAACCGTTCCTTGGCCTTGCTCTTATTGGATTGCCTTCGATTCATCAAAAGCGCCCACATTCTGCCTGCTATGGGCTGGGTTTTCTTGGTCAATAACGTTGGTGATCATACCGAATGAGGTGGTGTATTGAATGTTATGGAGGCTTCCTAAAATGTCATCGAAGTAAACCTGCCGCTGATATGCCCATTGGTCGATCGGGCGTGGCGTTAGGGATGACTTTCCACAGCCCAATCAGGTAACATCTTCTTCCACGTAATCTAGTACAAAAAGGAGGGCGCCGAGTAGAAAAGCCCGACGGCACGACATGCTTCTCAGCGGACTCGAAATCGTCAGTCGCCAATTAGTGCGTAACTTACGAGGTGTCGCCCAGCAGCAACAGCCCTGTGAAATCGACCTCACGCTACATCGGGTTTCCAAATAGACTTCAGCGGCTACGATCGATTTCGACAACTGTCAAAGACAGTTGAAATCACAGTTCTGAAGCACCACGTTGATTCAATCTCTACGGAATCTGAGCTGTTTATATACCTGAATCACAGCTGTTCCTAGCTCTGATCTTATCCTTCTGAATTTGGCTGTGATATCCGCTGAGGGGTAAACACTATTGATTCGTGTTCGTATGCCTCGTTTTGGCACAGAGCTGCGCAACCTTTATGATCTTTACGTTTCCTGTGACGAACAGCTTGCGTATCCTTGACAACAACACCAAGCATCAGGCTGCTAAAACCTCCAGTCTGTCATTCAATTCCACCAGCCACATACTTATATTACCGCAAGGAGCCTACTTGGTAGACTTCAATGAAGCGATTAGAACTCCACAAAACTGTATAGCAAGTGTCTTTCCTAGATCATCGTTATGGCGATGCGGCGTGGGAATTATTACTGGTGTTGTCGATGCTGGATACGAAGGTGCTATGGGAACTTTGTTTGAAGTTAGAAATCCTAATGGTATTGTTCTTCATGAAAATGCCAAGCCCGCACAGGTTGTATTCGAGGAGATGGCAGAAGCGGTTGGAGCAAGCAAAGGAACTTACCAGTCCTCCAGGACTAGTAGCGGACGTGATGGGGCATAGGTTCCATCGTATCTGTGTGTGTCAGATCCTCACTAAAAGGACCCACCTCTCTCACAACGAAGAGCAGCTCGGAGATCGAATCGAACCTCCTCGAATGTTTTCATTCTAAATCATTGTCAAGGATTGTAACGATGACTAAGTGTTCAGGCAGGCGAATGAATGTTGTAGAAGTTACCAAGGTCGTCGCTGATACGGGCACTGGAGATGTCAGCCGTATGGTGAACGCCGCCAATTCCTCCAAAGAGAAGCGCCGCAAGCTTGTGGAAGAAAAGGCCCCAGGTTGAGGCTGAAAAGGCCCGGGCTGAGGCTGAGAAGGCCAAGGAAGAAGCTGATGTTCGTGTTTCCCTATCTCCGCACAGAGTGATGCACTAACATAGAAGAAGAAAGGTTCGGGCTCTAGCTAAATACGAGAAATCAGAGAGGCTCACATATTGCAGCCTCCGGAATGCCGACATACCAAGATGATCCATAGCCTTATGGATACATACCTCCACAAGTACAGGCATTATTGCAAAAGATATTCATGATGCAGATCAGATGAACCATCACCGAAAGTCCGTTGACTGGGCCGAGTTTGGTCCCTCTGAATGCGTTTCTTGGAAGCGTCGGGCGTCTCTCCTCGAATTTTCCATAGTGTATGTATTTAGAAACTAAGAGTGGAGTGGTCGCGTTTCTGGGAAGTTAAGTATCCCGAGCCCCGAAATGCCGTGACGAGTCGTGTTTTTGCCAATTTAGTGACGCCACACACACACACTTGCCTCATATACTAAATCTACATGCTTCCATCCACCCTAGAACATTTTCCGATGATTATTATGGACATTGATGAGCGCATCGAATTGGTGCAGAATATGCGAGGGGAACTCTGGAAGGACCGCCTGAATGAGGTGCATCGAAGCGGTCGGCTTTACTCTTGGGTATCAAGCTTCCATCAAGACTGCCTCCCATGCCGGCTCGCGGATAATGACCTTCGGTATGGCTCGTACAACGCTGGATTCAAGCTTGTTTTTGGTGATGGCACAGCTTGGCTACTTCGGTTCCCGCGAGTTGGTAGGATTCATGATAACTATGCTGACGAGAAGGTGGCTATGGAAGTTGCCGCCATCAATCTCATCCGCCGTGAAACCACAATACCAGTTCCAAGGATTCAGGCCTGGGGCCTTGCAGCACAAAACCCTCTCGCCCTAGGTCCCTTCATTGTTATGGAATTCATTCAGGACGGCGTGTGCCTTAACGACTTGCTCAAGGACGTTAACGGCGGCACAAGGCTCCTGAGGGAAGACCTCACCGACGACTAGATGGAGACCATCTATAGGCAGTTTGCCAATTTCTTGCTCCAGCTTTTTAAGCTCAACTTCGACCAGATCGGCAGCCTAGACTCTCCAACTCCAGAGCTTCGCTTCCCAATACGGCCGCTGACTTGGAAGGCTCATGATATTCTCCAAGCTGGAGGAGTCGATACTTTCAGTACGGGCTCCTTGGCGCTATCTTCACACTCTCACTAACAGCATAATCTCTAGGCGATCGGAACGAGGCCTTTTCATCCACGACTGAGTACTTTCAGTATGTTGCCGATCAAGATTGGGGGCAACTTGTCCGCCATTCAAACTCAGCGTACGGCCAATACGATGCTATGGCCAAACACCGGTCATTTAAAGTCTTAAAGTCTTTGATACCTAACTTTCGTTCACAATGAGTACGACCGTACTAAGTTTAAGATCATTTGTGACGATCTTAGCTTAGCGAACTTGATGGTCAGAAGTAGACAAGACCTTACGGTGATCGGCGTGGTCGACCTTGAGTGATCTTATGTCGGACCGGCTCAACTCTTCGGCTGGGCTCCATGGTGGCTTCTCATGGACCGACCAACGAACGAGGCATGGGACTGCTATAAGGGAGAGCCTACCAGAATCATTAACCGTTACTTTAGATATTTGGACATGTTTATTCGTATTCTAGAAGAGGAGGAGGCAAGAACGTCGGATCACGAGAGTAAAGAACTCTCTAAGCTCATCCGCTGGTCGGAACGTTCGGGCGCTATGTGGGTTCACATGCTCCTCACAACCGGCTTCAACGATCCTTGCACTTTCCCTTTCACCAAGCTAGTACAGCTCGTAGGTACTGATGAGTGGGAAAGCCGCGAGAGAGAAGTCGGCGAAGAAGAGGTTACAGTATTCGGCGCCGCGAAGCTGCTGCAGTTAGAGCAGTACAAGCGTGACTTAGAGGCGACTGAGGCACACAGAGCCTTTGTGGACGAGGGCAAGATGGGCAAGAAGGACTTTATTGCCATGTACTCCCTTTCTTAATCTGCCCCTCTCAGGCGTCAAACAATCTTCTGGTTCCGCACCCACTTCCCAATCTGTAACACTCGGACTCCTAGGGGCCAACACAATCTCATCCGCAGACTTCTAAACCATACGTTGGCTAGGCCGGAAAATTGACCGCTCTCTTTCTCTATAACGAATCAGCCGATTACGGAAGTTGGTGCTGCATTTCGATTGCCTACAACGCCGACCACAACGATGGATGATATTCCACAAGAAGAGTTTGGTTGTCCTTACTACTTTGGATCGCGCAAATCTGCTGATACGAGCAAGGTAGACACACGTACCGAGCACACAAATACGGCATTAGACGTTCAGGGCGCTGAAAATTTGTTGTCGGGCGGCGCGACATCTGCTGATGGCGTCGATGAGCGGCCCGAAAATTTAGGAATTCGAGGACCGCGCACTCCAAGTAGGTCAGAGAACTAGTGTTTATCAAGCTTAGACAGACAGAAATAGAAAACTCAGTGACAATAAGGACAGTAGCATAATCCAACACATTTTGTTATAGCTCCCGATACATTTTGTTATAGCTCCCGATACACTTTGTTGTAGCTACCAATACACTTTGTTGTAGCTAGAGCAGGAAGCACAATGTATAAATGCCGTCGTTCGCTAGTCCATCCGGAAAATTTGTTTCATGTTAGGCAAGAGTGTTGCTGAACTTCGCTTAGAAGATATTGATTTGCACATTGAAACATTATCAAGACTAGCTAAAGCATTGACAGTCTTAGAAGACATGGTAGCAGATTGAGGTTATTGCACAAGGCGATACAGAGGTCCATTTCAAAACTTTTGTCCCGCGCTAAAGATTGACGTGTTGATTCGGGGAGCGCCCCAGCAAGATATACCCGCTAATTTATTTGTAAACAATTGGTCTATTTTCTGCACCCCAGAGTAGAAACACGATCATAATCTCGGAAATTATATCAAATATTAGGTTGAACTGTAACCATGATTATCAACGCTACTGTCCTGCAGCAGCCCTTTTCCGTTGCCTTTTGGGCGCTCCTTGGCCGGTTGGTTCTGAGAGGCGCTGGCGTTCGAGGTCTGGAGAAAGCCCAGAACTCTGGGAAAGTGGTGGAACACTGAAGTTTGTGCCGGCCGGTACCTTATCAATAGCTAAACTCAGTCGTCGGAAGTGAGCCCGCATCCACGTATTATAGACGCTCTTGGTAAATTTGTATGCCGACCACTTCTCTCGCCCCTTCAGTTCTTGAAAGCTGAAATTGCGAATCGGATGGCGGTAATACTTTGTATCCTTTTCACCGATCACAGGATAGTGTCCGTAGATTTTCACGGAATTGTGGTCGTGCGAGATTGAAAAGGCAAGCACGTCTCGGTGAACCTCCATTTCATGACCAACTAGCCCGAAGAACTCTATGATAACTCTTACGGCGGGGGTCATACTATGAGCGTTCTGTCGCTCTGCGACATCGCCGCATACCACCTCGCACGTAAGGAACGGGAAGTGTATGTAGTGCGTAGCCATGAAAAACGACTGGTCGCCGAAGATAAAGTCGCCAATAAAAAGGGCAAGCTTGTTGAGCTGATCTATCGTAGAGGCCTCACGTTTGAACCCCACCGAGTATTAAGGCTGTGGGCGTGTGCCTGTTACCGGTATAGAGTTGTTCCAACCTTCATTAACACTTTCGATCAAGATGTCGAGATGCTTAGCGCCGTATGCCGCAAGAGTCTCCGCAGATGGAACTATCAATCGAGTGATATCTTGTATGACCTTAGCCTCGTTTCTGTCTTGTATATTCCGACAAGTCGTTTCGAAAATATCGTCGCGAAACAGTGAGTCGTTGGGAACATTCTGTTCCGCATCAAGCAAGTCTAGATAGGTTTTCTTGGTTTTCTCCGTGATTCCCAAATCCGACTTGTGCATAAAGCCGCCTTTTATCTTAAGTAGAGGTTTATATCGTGAATCTTGATACGGAACTCTTTTGGCTTCTCTCTGCTTCTCATCGGTCCGCACAGTCGAGCCCGGAGTGACAGGGATTGGCTCAGCAGGCCTGAAAGAGGCAAGTGCGGATTGATTCGACGGAAGGGGTTTTGAAGGCTTCTGTCCGACAAGTAGATGGATCATGTTATTATCGCTCCGTTCAGCGTATCCCTTGGGCCAATGATATGTCTACATTCAACAGCGGATTGGGCTAATTCCTCCTTCTCTGTCTGTGCTTGCCGCCTTCTCCTTGTCAACTGAAGTTTTTACAGCTGCGTTTCTAGGGGATCGTCGTGCCCGCTTTTGAGGAGCTTCCATCGAATTCTTATGAACAAGTTCACGCCGTCGCTTCCTGTCTTGGGGTTGCTGGGCTGCCGACCATTGCTGGACAAGTATTTGAGGTCGCTTTCGAGTGTCTGGAGGATTTAGACAATTCTGCAGATGTATCGGCTCAACGCTGCTATTGAAATGAGGCTTACATACTATTTCCTCGCCGGAACGCGGATGAGATATTGTGTCCTTCTCAAGCTTTTATTGGGGCTTTTTGGCACTTAAGCTTCTAAGACGTCGTCGCGGCTCCGTTTTGCGAAACTCTCGAGACAGTACTTAAATTGCAAGTTAACTTAATTACGGCGTGATGGGAAAGGGATGAACCTTCGATTTCTGACGCTGGCGTGCGCCGTGGCTTCCGAGCAGATATGTGATTATGGGTGCTAGCCATGCTGACGTGCATACGAGAGATACCGCTGCTTTACGTTGGCGCCGAGTCTGGATAGTTGGGTGATGAGTGGACGAGAAAACACATCGCACCCTCACACATGCAGGGACGGTGCGCCATAACGGTTACCGTCTCAAAACCCCGATTCCTGATATTTATTTGGATTTTTGAGGTTATGACCGTGTTTCTCACCCGGGAGTGCAGAAAATGGACCAATGATTGACTAATTAACTAGTGGGTATATTCTACAGGGCGCTCCTCGAATTAACACGCCAACCTTTAGCGCAGGAAAGGATGCTTGCCAATAGTAAACTCATTCAGCCTCAAATGCAACATCACAGCGGCAGGGAGAATAGCTTCCAAGCTCATTGATATTTAATTATAATTTATGGCCTATTGGCGAACAGAGGAGGGCTACAGAGTAGATCTATTAGATTGTCTTGCCAAAAGCAATTCACGCGCCGTGCTCTTGTCCAGGGCATTTTTAACTACCGTAGCACGGATCATACCTCGTCTGAACTTCGTGCCCGACATTCATCATTCGACAAGGCGTACGTCGGTGGAAGCTCGCACAGCCCAATCCGGGCTCTTTCGTTCACCGTACCATCTCCGCGTGACTCTAATTTCGTCGGTCAATCCGTCAACGCCGTCTGATCCAAGCTACTTTTGCACTGTCGAGACCATGACATAGCTCCATTCTCTAAACTTGTGAGGGCCAGCTCCATCCAATCACAACTATTTATCCTGCATTTCGTCCGAGTCCTACAGGCCTCAATAATGCTATCATCAAGGAATCCCAGTCCAGCCCCGTCGGACACGCTCGTATAAAGTCTCTCACTCAATCAACTTCTAGAGAGTAAGGCTGTCCAATCTCGCTCCCGCGTTTGCCACCGATGCCACGACCGTCATCGCTGAGCCATATTCGGATGAATTTAACACCCCTCTGCTAGCCCGACAAGGCCAGCACTGGCTCACGGTAGCTCGGTTCCACCCTCTCGTGAAAGTCAGCACCCCCAATCACAACTGTTGCTCTTTGCTTGGTATAAATTCTCTACCGCTCGCTCGGTTCGAAGAATGCGTGATTTGCCAACCTGCCGCTATCTTTTGCCGAGTTTATGCCTGAATTTTGCCGTCGCTCCACCCGAAGCTGTCGCTCAGGGTGTGGTAGATAGAGTGGGCCGATGATCACTGTCAAGGGGCTTGCCATTAAGCCACTTGTAAAGACCGAGGGATTCAGTTGTCGGTTAATAGCATCATTGCGTTCATTCTAGCTTCGTAATTACGCCGAGCACGAGTGAACGTAGGAAACTATCTGTGCGGAATTGTCCAGCTTTTAGTTGAAGAATCACAAGAGAACTGAACACCAACGATAAGAGCAAATGCACTCTACAGTTACCACATGTTTTCGCTCGGTAGCTTTTAGAATACCATCCAGGCAGATGATTTTTTGTGCTCTATAGTCCCTTGATCGTTGTCTGGGTGGATGAGAAGTGGACGTGAGATTTAGGCAAGGATTCATGCCTCAACTCACACCAACCCAGCCACAATTTCCTGAACGGGAATGGAAATGGCTTGTGTGTGGATTGGACGTGGTAGAAACTGTCATATATCTTGATTAGAAAGACCGATTTTTTCACCTGCGAAATTGCAGGGACCTCCCAGCAGTACCATCTCCAGAGTTTTGTGCTGTGGTAGATCGACTCAGAGTGTCCATTACCATACATGCTTCCCCTGCTTGTTGTAGAAGCTTCTCATAGTCGACCCTCTCACAGTGACAGAACACAATATTCAGTGACAGTCAAGCTGCTTCACCCCATTGATTCTCACAAGCAGCCAAAGCACCATGCATAGGGTTAGGTGCTACTGCTGTTCAGCCTCAGCTGAACCGGTATGTATACATCCCCACCTCCACAACTCAATCTACAAGCATTCACCAACTCTTCATGTTCCATCAGCTCTCACAGCTCTCGCAGGATAAGCCCTCCACAAACAAGCTTCTGATGTCTTTTCCAGAATCTTTAATCTGCTCCAGGATTATTTCAAAGACTAATACCATCTCTTTATCGGTCATGCACTAATGAGAATACACACAACGTATGATGTGCTGTAAGTGCAGTTATTAGATGTTTCTGTTAAGGCGTGAGATCAGACCAAAGAACATGTATGAAGTGGATGTAAGAACTAAGGTCTCTGAGGACCGTGAGGGGTGAATAAATACAGCCTGCGCTAGTGCCAAACGCGGTAATGCCAACCAATGGACCTTCCTTCCAATAGTTTCAAGCCGCGTCGTCTCTTCACCTGTTGATAATATCACAGCTGCTGGACCACCGTGCGCGTAGTCAGGCGATGCTGCTATTCTGCTGTTCAGCTGCTTCAGAGCCTGTATTTATAGGGGTTCGCCCTTCCCACTGCTTCCTGTTCTTTAGTTCGCCTTAGCTAGTACAGTTTATCTGCTTAGACTGTGCTCCGTCAGCTAATTCACCATTAAGTTGAAACCCCTGACCTTTCTTCCGGACAAGAACTTTAGGACTTACGCTAATGTAGGTGGCCTATTGATCTTCTTCGCATTCGTTTGTTTGCTCTCATTATTGCTTGGACAGCGTGACAGTTTAGAGCTTCCAGCGCTCGCGTGACAATTGGATGGATTTGTAACACAGTTCAACCGAAGAATTTTCGATGTTATAACTGTATTTCTACCCTGGGGCGCAGAAAATGGACCAATTGTTAACTGATACATCAGTGGGTATATTCTGCTGGGGCATTCCCCGAACCAACACGCTAACCTTTAGCGCGGGACAAAACTTTTGAAATGGACCTCTGTACTCCGTGGAGTACTGCGTCTGGGAGCGAATTAAATCTACTTCAGTGTCGATTACGAATCCTTCCAATCGGCCCGCGAGCGCTGTAAGCTCTAAATTGTCACGCTGCCCAAGCAATAATGAGAGCAAACAAACAAATGCGAAGAAGATCAATAGGCCACCTGCAATGGTGGAGGCCCTAAAGTCATTGTTCGGAAGAAAGGTTAGGCAGAATTTTCAAGGTTATGACCGTATTTATACTCTGGGATACAGAAAATGGACCAATTGTCAACTAATAGATTAGGGGGTATATTCTGCAGGGGAGCTCCCCGAATCGACATGCCAACCTTGAGCGCGCGACAAAAGTTTTTTATGGACCGCTGTAAAGCATAGCAAAACCACGCTTCTCGACGCTACTGTCCCGCAGCAGGCCTTTTCCGTTGCCTTTTGGGCGTTCCTTGGCCGGTGAACGAGGTGTTTGGAGTAGCGCTGCCCGTGTCGGCAGTACTTAGTTACGGGTCTGGTTCGGTTGGTCCTGAGAGATGGTGGCGTTCGAGGTCTTGAGAAAAAGAGACAAAATCTTTGAAATGAACCTCTGTAGGAAAAACGAAGTTACATAGATATAGCTAATTAGGGATAAGCGAAGCGGGATAATTCTACCGTCTGAGTCCACTGAAATACATTCGTCTAATACTCCTACTCAATGGACCTCTGCAGCTTATCATGCGAGAGATCAAGGCTCTCCGCACTTATCACAGAACCAACGTCATCTTCATACGTCTATCGCCTGTTCTTAACGAAATGCAACGACGCTGATTTCGATACTTTGCCCTTTGCTTGCGTATTCTCTGCCGCTGCGCCGCGGCAAATATATATATTCAGTGTGTGTTCTACTTCACCGACGATTGCGGCACCAACATGCTCGACAGCCCTTAGAATCCATGTGGCGAAAGACGAGAAGATCGGTTCCTTCTTGCCTACTCAAGTACTACCCATGGTGACCTGGATTCATCTGCAGAATCGGCTTCTCTCCGATGCTGTTGTAGTGCAAAAAATCTTTTTTATCGCGTCGGCTTCTATGTTGACGCTTTGAAGTCGCATATGGCTCAAGACCAATCCGCCTCGATTAAACCTCTCCAGACAATATGAGTCAAGAAGTACCAGTGCCACGTTTGTTGATAATTCTGATGCGTGAACGCGTAACTCACTTGATCATGTCAAATCCCTTATCTTGATAATGCCGCTCTTGACCAAGAAGCGCTTCGCTCAAGTGTAGAAATTCGCCTGGAGTCGAAAGGTCCGAGCGAGGCAAAGCTGCAGGCTGCTCGAACACTGAATTGTCACTATATTCTATGGAATAATACGGCCATCACCTCCGGATATAGTTTGTGTCAAGCTGCCTTATCACTATTTTCTATGATGACTGTAACTTACCCCTAAGTCAAGCACCTGTGTTCTGCTGTACTCCGGAAATCATGCGCATAGAATTCGTTCTATTTCCCTCAGATTTTGCTCCATTGCTGGTGCCTTAGCATTATCTACCGCATCTGCTGTCAAAAAGGTCTTTTACTCTCAAGCAATAGAAATCATCCTGATACAAAATAGACTGTTGACGTCTGCAAATAATTAGAACGGTTACTTGATGTTACTCCAGCTCGTGGGGTGCAAATCCAACATATTCTGGTGGACAGACAATGCGGTCGATTTGCTCTTGCCCGCATTTTTTACTGCGAGTAAGATAAGGGATACTCGTGCTTGGGTTTGGATGCTCCATGTGTCAGGAAATATGTGGTATAATCTATCCTACCAAGAGATTGCTTTTTGGCTTGATGCCATGCCTACACCATATCTTGCGAAAAGTTTGCTTGGATGGGACCACAAATTCGAGTAAAACCAAGTGTATTGCTTACGGAATCTCACACAATTTAGATACTCCGCATTCCAATCATGTCTTGGTTCCAGAGCACCGGAACCCTCCATTCCGATCCGCCTCTCGAGCATAATCGATACTTAAAGCCCGGCTTCGGGATCCATACTGCCTGAAGTCCTTAACAGAATCATTCAGAACGTGGACAGTAGTGACTACTCGCATGTTCTATCGATCTGTAACAGAAGGATGGTACAGGAGAGATTGCACCGCCAGAAGACATCTTGACATTCGTCACCTCGGTTCACGCGCCTCCAGATGGGCCCTCCGAAGGTCTTCAAGCTCACCATCGTGATCAGCTGTCCCCTAACCCTGCTTGAGATACAGGCTTAGGCATTAAATGGAGATTAAGCTGTTACGTAACGCCCGTAGTGGCGCTTTGAGCGGTAGGAAGAGAGTTGGCTCTCCGAAACGCTTCTAGCTTTGGCGTCGCGACCATGGCTTCGAGCTAACACGTATTGACCCATCCGCAGCACCAGAAATACCTCGATCAGGCTGGAAAGCGACATATTCGACGATCACAACTGCATCTGATAGAACTGCCTTGATCATCATTGACGTGCAAAATTTCTTCCATCCAGATCACCAGGTCGGATAGGTGCCGGCCACTCCGCAGAGGAGTCTTTGCGCAAATTTGGCATACTTACTGCTCGCAAAATCCCGTATCTAGGTAGTCTGGCTGACCTGGGGTCTTAGAGACGTAGATCTAGAAACCGTGGACCCAACGACTGCACGCATTATTTTGCTTCGATGGGAAAGAGAAGCTACAGATCGATTTGACGTCTCGGCTTGATCCTAAATGTCAGGAGTACAAGCGGTCTGTTTCTGTTGACCTGGGACTATTTTGCGATGGCACTGGCCCCGATCTCGGCCCTATCAAATCATTGAGTGGAAAGACGGTTTCAGGAAGGTGACTTTTGATGCAAGGATAGAGGAGCACAGCTCTCCATGCACCATTTAGGGTCGCCTATCAGGGGGGTGTGCGATTAGAAAAGCGTCCTGATGCTCGCTTCCACAAAAACCGCTTGTCTGGTATGTCTGGCATCGTGGTTACTATGACAGCGTGTACTGATTTTTCTGCATCACAACGGCTTCTCGAAGCTACTGTTCGGGGCCGTTAATACCTATCAATGTGTAGATAACTTGCCGCAATTCAGGATGCGAACCTTCAGGGCTTGACACCGTTCTTCTAAAGGACGGATGGATGCGGCACCAACAGTCCTGAAGCCGCCCAACTTTCTACTGAGCACAACCACAAGAAAAGCTGGGTTTTTATGTCCGCCTGTGAGGCTCTAGCAAAAGGTGTAGAATGGTACTCCATAAGCTCTCCTTACTTGCTAAACCCGAACGAGATGGTTAGTGCCTAGCGTTCATGGCTTTCAGCAACTCATTTTAATCTCGGACCCGAGCAATTTTTAGCGTGAGGGAAAGGGTTGTGCTAACTGGGTCTGTTTTGTTGCGGCGTTGATTTTGGAGTCAAGTGGCGGTTGTAGATTGGGTCTTCTCGCAAAGCATCCGTGACGATGGAATGTGTTTGATGCTCGTCATTTTTGCCACGAGTTGGTGAAGGCCGAATTGCAATTTCTCCGCATTTTCCACGTATTCTAGGAGAGATGGCCGCGCAGGCGGATCAGCCCTACCTAAATGCCTTGGGGGGGGATCGGTGGCGTCCATCCTCCCTGCACAAAGCGAACTTGGGTAGCTTACCTGGTACGCGACCATAGCTCCTCCGACACGTGCGGAATCCTGGTCTTCAGTCCAGGCCTGGCGTCTACACGACGGTCCGTGAGAATTGAGCTATCAGTATATCTTCTTCCATATTCTAGAAGAAAGCACCGCATTTGTGTCGAAGGTCAGTACGCCCGAGATCAAATCGGTGGCGATTTTCGTCACCCATTGTGCGCGAGGTTAGTGCGGCATCTCTTGTACCATCCCGGTAGAGTAATCCCTTACTGATGGGCTGAATTTTCTTGACGCGGAAGGTGTAAACTTGCTTAATAGTACGGAGACGAACAAGAACATTTTCGGTCCATCAGAATAATGAGTCACGACATTTTGAGTATCGCAGGCACCTTACAGCGCAGCTCTGAGTAGAATATAGTCGTGAATTTGTGACCTCTAAAGATAAAACACCTTGCCGAATAATTTCTACAAAAACCTCTGCCAGGATTCCAACCTGCTCAATCGGGTCCACGATCAGACCGTCCATTGTCCGAATTAATCACAATGTTTATTCCCCATAACGACAACATTCATGTTGATCCATCCCTGAGACGGCCTGTTTGGAACAGCGGGCTAGCTCGGTAAATGAAAGGCCTCAACAAGATAGACGCCGCTTGCAAGGTAAATGAGACTTAGGCTTTTCCTGACGACGACTATCCACATCCTGTCCGACATTGTCACTCGTGAGTCTCAGTATTTCCATATTCATGATGCTCTCATATTGATCCTGGAGACATTGCTTGAGCTGGTCCGTCGGAAGTTCATCCAGAATTTCTTTCGCACGAGTAGCCCGGTATTCCCATTCCCGACACTTCTCCTTCCATGCATTGGTTGTTTTCACCACAACGACACTCTTGGACGTTAGATTTTCGAAATTCATATGGTGGCCGCGAGGAGCCCACCGCAGATGACCAGGTTCAGTACAGGAGATCTCCAAAGTTTCTCGAACAGGATCGCTGATAAAGTTTTGCAATTCTTTACACGCATCACAATGACTAATCTGAGGCTGGTAGAGCGTTTCCTCCGGACGAGACCAGTCAACTGGCTGTGGGACCTCTCTCCCAACCACTTTTACTAGGTAAGTCCTCAAAATGGATTGAAAAAAGTCGGTAGGCGGGGCGGGGTCGACTACCATCATTGATCTGATCAATGGAATAAGACATTCTTTGCAATAGATTTCGTGCAATGATGCCGCTTGAGTCTGGATTTGGTTCAGCAAGAAACGAGCTGACTCCTCTTTCTCTGCTGCCGCCCGTTTGTAAAGCCCCAAGAGCGGTTTCAGCTTAACTTCCGTCGTGCCATACTGTTTGGTGTAGTCCTCCAAGCGGAAATATTGGACTGCTGCGTCCCAGATCAAGGAAAGCCATAATTCATGGATGCCGGAACAATGAGCTTCACCCGTGCTCCCCAGAAGATCGATCGCGAAAGCATTGACAAAGTTTGAGCTGTGCCGAAAACGGGAGATAAAATCTTTAACACCGGTAGACAAGGTGCTGTAAATCATCAGCGCTTGGGACTTCGGAATATGGTGCTCCTAGCATACCTTTTTGATAACTTAGTCTCGCCTTCCAATTCGACGCTGATTTTGCGAAGAGTACGAGCATCCTCCGAATATGCATTCGACACACTCCTCAGGGCCGTAAAGATGTGAGTGTGAGTCCATCGGTTGAGTTTCTCGACTTCAATGCGGTCGTCGCGGACGGATTCTTCGTTCAGAAAGCCAGCTCGATATGATTCAATACTTTCAAAGATCTGATGTAGCTTGCCGCTTTTCGAAAACGCTTTCAGTAGACTGAGGAGATTCACGTCAGCGTTTGGAACTGCGGAGCACTTGTGCAGAAACTTACTCATCCTCACGTATGCCGTCATTCTCATCTAGATCCTCCAGAGGAAGCAGGGAGCCAAGCATGAAATAGGTCCCTTGATCGAAATGTCCATCCAGCTTCCTCACAGATTTGGCAAACAAATCTGCATCTCGTAGATATGCGGCTGCCACAGCGCTGACGCCAAGAAAGCGATCCTTTGCATTGTCATGTTTGTAGCTTACGTGTAGGTACGCATTGCATATCTCCAGAATAAGACGTCGGGAACTGAACTCTTTGCCCTCGATGGTCATCCTTTCTGCCAGAATTTTGATCATAGCCTCCGAATGGGAGTGTGATCGAGCACCTCCGACCAGCATCCAAGGCAAGTTGAATTCAGGAAGGATGATAATGAACTGCGTTGGAGGTTAACTGGAGCTGGCCAACATGAATGCAGGGACGTACACTATTCTTGTATTGACGCTCAATCCCTGCGTACTGGTTGCCCAAGTAGTTACCGCCAATTTGCCGGTCAGCTTCGCGATCATCCCAAAGACCGTCTTGTAGCACTGTATTAAAATCCAATCCGATTTTCACATTTTTGAGTGACAACTGAAAGCCGTCGGGATCTGTTGCATGGAGAAGAAAAAGTCTCTCCTCAAGGTCACCTTCATCTTCATCTTCCACATTGTGATCCACCTGTTCCATCTCTGCGTGAGCCAAAACAACTGAGAAGGCCCCATGCGAAGCACAGCTGTCGACGATACATCGTGCACGGTGGTAGTCGCTACCTTTCAGCCTCGATAGCCGCAATTCTGCCCTGGTATATTGGTGCTCCATCGCGTAGCATAGGTATTGTGGCGCTGGCTTACGGCCGAACCATCGGGTAATGATGCGCTTAGAGGCCGAGATTTCACCTTCAAGCTCGGCCCATCGGGTCAGAATGCCAGCAAAGGCCGAGATTTGATCACTAAGCCTGGCGGCGGATTGTGCTTGGTCTTTCGAAACGTTGATCAGGCTGTATACTAAAACACATCGATATCCGGACTCTACCGGCTCGATCTTGCAAAGACTTAACGTCGGCTTGAGAACACGTGTCATACACAACTCACCTCGTGCTCCACGTCGGCGTACCTATAACTGCCCTCAGATCAACAATCCGTAAACGTACAAAGGGGAATTTACCAGGCAATGTAAGACAGACAGTGCTTCGAACATCCGGATGGATCGTGTCTCACTCGAGTTGAATCATGACGCAAACTGACAGCCCCACCCGTGTGTTCGGACGGTAAACAAATGACAAGAGTGCCAAACATGCCGGGTGATTTTTCGGTACTCCAAATTATCAATACACTGCCATTTGAAGCTGGTAGGAACTTACTCCTTGTGTGCCTTGAACATAGCTCCCTGTTCGTAGACGAGTAATTTGTGTAGCTGTGCGCGGACATTTCGGGACCCATAAGGTACCCCAAGTTCGTGAGCCACAGTTTCCACAATGCCGGTCAGGAAACTGCTCCATCCCTCCTCCCTAGTGCTCACCCTTTCAGCGTCGATCTCCCAAGTCTTTCTAACAGACGTGTCAACGACCGTCTTGCTACCCGTTCCAAATGGAGCCAGGGAGCTTTTTGAGATAATGGAACGAGCGTCTTCTGGGGAAACAGGCAATCGGACCTCGCCAAAGCCTTCAATGCAGAGGCCTGGCAGAGCAAATACGTCATATGATCTAGACGTAGAAAATGAGCCCGCAGACTTGACATTGTGCAACTGAATCTCAAAGTCGTCCTTCAAAATATCCCATGGATCGATGTTGCTGGCAGCGCTGTTACTGTCATCGCTGGAGGACATTTCTGCAGCGCGGTATGAGTAATTTATTACTTATGAACTGAAGTGGTAGGTTCTTGTTGATTGTGGAGTAAAGAAGTCTATATTCCGGAGAGAGGGAGAGAGCATGAATATATAGTTCTAGGACACGGTCCACGCTCGCTGAACAAGGTACACATCACTAGCGACCGCGTCCATCAACAGAACTTTTGCCCGACAGTGAACCACTCAATACTGGACGCGCGCTCATCGAGCTCTTCCAGCACACTTGCAGCCGGCCCGCTGCGTCGCTTGGGGTCTGGTAGAGGCAAGCCATCACGCCAAAGCAAGCGGGCCGAGCAAGCGGGCCGAGCAAAAGATCGCCGTTACACACAATTTCCTGTTTGATGAGTTCAGCTCAAGCTTTGACATGGAGGCGTAATTAGTCAAGGATACCACTGACCTCACTCGCATAATTTGGTTCGGGGAGGAGGTGGCGCGACCGCAGCGCATTCCTATCTCCTGGGGGAGGCGGCCTCAATGGTACCTCACAACAGTCCCAAACCAAAGATACGCTATTGGCTCAAGAAGAAGCGGTCCTCCTCGCTGCCAATCGGGAAGAAAGCCAGAAAACCGGCGATCGCACGCTTGTACGTTTTCTGTCCACGATGTGTGAGAAGACCGACGCACCCTGGCCATGACAAACGGCCGATAGATCATGTCTGCCGCTATGAGATCTGTCACAATTTTTCAACAACGAAGCATGCTCGTGCCGCATATGGCTTCGCAGGGTTACAGCGCATGGCTTCTCGGTTTAGACCTGATCCGAGATCGATCAGCAAGTCACAGCGACCAGCAATTTTTTGCCTCGTTGCCGTCCTCGCTTGCGGAGGTTCTGTCGGCCAAGTCCTACATTTAGTGTCACCCTCAATCATGGCCAGTTTTGTGACGGGTCTGTTTTTCAGCGACCCGCTACGGCACACCACAGCTGCACGCATTCGAGGACGGTTTCTGCCTGATGCATCGGAGCAATCTCTGAGTCGCTAACCATGCAGACTCATGCGTGCTTGCCGTGATCGACACTGCAGAACTAATCGATGCTAACCTTCAAAGTTGCGAAGAAGAGAAAAAAGCATGAATTGGAGTGATCGAGATCCTAATCTCTGAGGGAGTCACTACCACAGTACTACCTCCTGCATACGCACGAGAGACACGTTGCTTCCTGGAACCCTTCACACTAGCCCCTTTCCTTCGCCACAGAACACGCCGCAAACAGAGCGCGGGTTATGCAGCTGAAAAGGCACCCTTGTCGAAAAGCAAGGTACTAGCAAGTTTCAAACGTCTGCGAATCGTTCCGTCCAGCTCTTGATAATGCCCTCGCATGAGGCGCCGTATTCCTTGAGAGTGACTAGACCATGATGCTGGAAGGTATTTGACTGGACGTAGAGCAGTGGCGGAAGCTTCTTGATTATTACAATCTCGCGCCACTTGAGGACTTCATCGTCAACTTGGCTGAGATCCTCATAATACGCACGGCATTCGTTCACTTGAGCAGTGCAACGATAGATGTGGAGTCGTAAGGGCATCTCGCCCAATGCAGGCTTACCCTGAGCGAAAATTTTGGACTCGTCCAGCTTGATGGTGAGCTTCTGCCGTTGAGAGTCGAATTCAATGGTCACAACCACTGCATCGTTCCGGAGTAGACATTTCAGCATGGCGAAGTGGGCCTAGGGTTCCGGTTAACATAGAAAAAATGAAGTCGTTCGAGCGTCAAACATCGTAAATACCCTGCTGTGTGCGTTGCTCCACTTCCGGTGTACAACATTGAAGTTCTCGAGAGCTCGTAGGCTGTCAGTCCCCAGTTGCATATACAGGTTATAGACCACTAATTTCCGCGAGCCGTGTCGGGAGCGATTCAGCTCATACGATCAATCGTACCATCCTTTGCTCTTATGCTGCTCTCATGCGTAAAGCTACATCGAGCGAGAAGGTCGTAGTCATTCATGGGATATGCGCTGACCGGCTCAGCTCTACATTCATCAAGTGTTGTGGCAAGGTCGCTGAACTGTCCTGTGAAAGTTTGGCCTTGCTTGTACTAGGAAGATATGCATTCGTTGGTCAGTGGGTCGATTGGCAGATGCCGGCGATCGAATACGGGGTCATCTTTGTTAAAGATCCTAGAGATCACAGTTCTGAAGCACCTCTGTTGATTCAATCTCTACGGGAATTGAGCTGCTTATATACACAAATCAACCCGTATTCCTTTACCAGGATCTCATCCTTCTGGATCCTCTTGATCTATCAGCTGAGAGGCCTAGAACAGTCGAATCTCCATAGCTCAGTACTCTGCTGCTGTAAGAGCACCTTATGTAACTTTGACAATCTTCGTGCACCATCTTGCCTGTTCCGTAGCCAAATACTTCATGCAGCTTTACGTACAGATCGTACGTAGGGTATTTGTGGTCGTAGAACAGGGCAGCCTCAGAGTCGTCCACGAATAGACAAATGCGTTCGGTACTGGCCTCCACTGCCATGCGGTTGACAATGATCAAGCTTTTGGAACCATGTTTCTCTCGGACATCGTTGTACTGTCATGAGTCAATTGGTCGATCTGTGCACTAATGATTGTGGTTGAAGTACGTTTGGAACGTTGATGCCTGGGAATATCATGCTAGAATTGTAAGCCAGTGCTAGATTACTTCAGCCTTCAGTACGGAAAGTCTGCTCCAGAAACCTACAATGGAGATTGATCACACTAGGAGACTCAAAACAGGATTTCTCGAAGGCGGCGGCGCTCTCATTATCGTTCAGGACCCAGGGAAGCTGTTTGACAAGCACGTCTGCGACTTCGACAAAGGCAGCGAGACGCTTGTCGGAGTCTGCAACTCCGACAAAGCCGTCAAATTCTGCTCGGACCCCATTCGGGTCTCGGTATGGCTCCACAAACCCAAAAATCATCTCAACTTGAGGGTTTTCGTCCCTAATCTAGTCCCGCTGAGAATCACGGTACTCTTTCAGACTGCCCGTTTTGAAGCTTTCGGTACAGCGCACGATATACGCTTATTGGGCTTCATTAGCATGTGGAAGAGCATTCGAAAGCTCAGCGCAGATCCTCTTGAGCTTCGTGCGATGGTCGCTGCGTTTGAATCTGATGTGCGCGGAAGAGTATGGGAGGGGATCAGATGTTTCGATTGACGCTTGCAATACCTCATAACTGAGCTGTTCGCCCAATGATGTCCTCTTGACCCTAGTATTCTCCGGCAAGATATTGTGAGACTCAAGAACTCTCGATATGTACATAATTTGATCCGGAGTGATGTGATCTGAATCGGAATAGTATGAGCTTTGCGCGCTGTCGCTAAGATAGCCTAGTCTGTAAGGAGGAATAGAGAACAGCGGGTTTGCTATCTCTTAGTAGAGCGCTCGCAGCCCGGCAGACCCGAGAGATACCGCTTCGAAAAAATGCTGATCAGCACCGGGGATGAACTTCTGGTTGCCAGATTCCTGCAGCTGGTCAAATTCGAGGTGAAGTGAAGAAGCCAGAAAAGACCTTGTACATGGTAGTTTCCGACATTGAACAGAAAGGGAGCAGCGTTGACAGAGCATAGGGCATATGGTCAAGCTGGATCGCCTGTGCTCACATCATTAACTATCACAGTTGTATCTCTGAGCATCACTAATATGCTCAGAACATGTATTTATACAGCACCACCTCCATAGCTCAATC